>CM076582.1:735777635-735922647 GCA_034641835.2 Pinus albicaulis
CGCTCCCATCCTGGTAGCTTCTCCCGACCATTGACACTATCTTGATATGAGTGCCAAGCCTTCGGAAGACCAAGGAGAGCCAGGTCGACCATGTCCTCGTCTTCGACAGTCACCCCCACACTTCCCAGCTCATCTCTGCATTGAGTGAACTTCGTGAGGCATTTGGCGATACTGTCGCCTTTCTCCATCTTGATGTTTCTGAGCTTATCTTTGAGCGCCAGCTTCCTTTGGTCACTCTTACTCTGGAATAGATCCGTCAAAGCTTTCCACATTAAATATGGAGAAGCCTTTCCATGCAGGCTGGATACAATATGATCCTTGACGCCCTCCAACAGGATCCTTCGACATTTCGCCATCTTATTTTGCCATGCTTCGACTTCAGCAGGATCAGTGGGCCTTTGGACATCCGTATCTACGAACTCCTTCAGACCATTATCTTCTAATACTGCCTCCATGCGATCCTTCCATGCAACATAATTCGAACTGCCTTCAAGAGCATATTCAAGTCGCAAACCGTTGAAAGACATTTTCAACACTGGCACCAAGAAAACAAAACTGCTGCAAAATTTCGAATTCCACCTCAAAGCTCAACCGCTCTAGATCTGTGAGAACAAATTATTTCTAGCACAGAGATTGACTGCAAGGGGCGTTTACCAGACCTTTCACTTTCCGAAGAAAGATGAATCCGGAGGCTACCTGCCCGCATGCAGACTCTGTCTACCGAAATAAGTTTGTAATCACTGTGATGATCAATCTCTGCTTCAATAGCTCCGATACCATGTAGAAATTTGCTGAATAATGATTAATTATCCACCAAGACTATCCTGATCACATACAATTTGAATTTATATGCAACACATAATCTCTTCCACTCAGATCATCACACATGCGGAAATAAAACAAGCGATAGCACATCAAATCATCATACACATTAACACAGTATGTATGGGGAAAGCTTATAGCTAAAAACCCCGCAGCTATATGTGTATATTATAATGGAGAAATCATGTAACAAAATCAGTACAATACTCCTCACAAGTACTCAGTACTTTCTCATAAAGTTACACACAAACTAGCTTGGTTTTGAACAGGTTACTGGTTCAAAACTCACCGCCAATTGCCTTGCCTCTATTGCGCAATCATGGCTTGTCTATATAGAGATCCAAGGTTCGAATCTCCTTGGCTTGACAGCGCAATCATCATGGGAAATTCCTCCAAGTGTGGTGCAAATCTCATGCACAACTGATGTCGCCACTGATAGCCAACTCCACCCTTTCATCTACCTCTTTCACTGGTCTCCACTGAACTGATCATGCACTGTAGTGAACTGATGTGTTCTTGAGTTGAATAATGAGTTACTAATTAATGAATTAAATAATATTTAATTCACTCCACTCCTAACTAGTTGATTAGCTAGTTAAACTAATCTCAACCAGTTCAACTAAATTAAACCGAACACAACTCCACTAGCTGTCTCATTAACTCCACCAAACTTCTGCCACTGAAGTCCTAACTGAAGTCAACCATGCATGTGCTCACAAAACCCTAGGAATAGCGTAATTCCTCTGTCAGATGCATGAGCCACTTCCAAGGCTCGAACTGAAGTGCTCCAAGAGAGTAAACTGAAGTTTAAAGTCCAAATATTATTAAGGGTAAATAATATTTGACTTCCCTATTTTTAGGATAGGCAGTCTAAAAATAGACTTCGACCTATAGGTCCAAAAAATAGAGGTCCATCTATTTTTACCAACATGACCAATACTCCAAGAATAACATACCGCAACCCCTAGACCATGCTCCATATGTCTAAAAATAGACTTTGCGCCAGAATTTGCCTGCGGGCCCACTTAGTGAAGGCGACTTCATTTCACTAAGCTCCATCATCTTGCTGCATTTTCAACACGGGGAACAATTTGTTCAAAGCTCCCTTTATCTCTTCTCCAATGCCCAGGGTTTCTTGAAGCATTAGAATATCAGGCTCATAAGACTTGATTAAGTCCCTTAAGGATATTTTTTGAGCTACTAGAAAATCCTATACAGTTGAAAGACATAATTATCATTTATAACAATGGGAGGGGGTCTCCGCTGCTCTAAGCACCCCTGAAAGTGAAGGTTGTTTCCCATCGGCTATGTCGATTTTAGCTCTTAGCTGGTCTTTGGATAAATTATACTTCCTACCTCGTAATTTTCGAGGTCCTATCGATATGGGTTTAGGGCCTAAACTTCTCACCAATTCCCAAGGCATTAATATCTTCTCTCTGGGTCTTAGGTTGTAATGGATATTCTCAAGGAAATGGGTCTAATGTAAGGATCCCTCAGAGCACAAGGCTACTAGAAGGTTCATATTAATCTTAGGAATTGCAGTAATGATACAATCCTCTGATACAAATCCAACATGAAGAAACTAGATAATTACAGGCCTGGAGGGATTTGTCCTTGAAAGAGAGCTAATTGAAGATATCAACTAGAATTTAGAGAAAGGATAGGGTCCAAGACCGTACCCTCCATCAGAGCCGCTGAGGCCACATCTCCACCTTCCCCCTAGGATGACCGATGCAGATCCTCCGTCTGAATAGGTTCTGAAGGGTTGCTGATGTCTGTCTTCATATCCTGAGGTTCCTCTATGTCCTTCTGAGCCTTATCCCCTTCCACCCCATTCATTATATCCACTCCTTGCTCTTTATTTTTTTCCTCTTCCATACTTCTTCCTGCCACCCCTGAATCCCTTTTCTGCTTTCTTGTTCTTCTATACCCTAGAGGAATTCCTTTTACAGGTGCCCGTACTTGTGAAAATGGTGGAACCAAAAGGGCATCTACTCATAATAGATCATCTAAGTGAAAGATAAATCCTTATATTTCATATGAATTTTCTCTTCAAATCCTTCCTTTGGTTTTAAACATACCAAGATCCTAACAATAATTTTGTCCATCGTTTGTTGGAATGCCATGTCAACCTCTAGAAACTGACCCAAGGTATTCCCAATTACTTTAAACACTGACTGCGTCGACAAAGGGACCAACAATATTGGAATTTTTACTCACACCAGTGTCTCCTCCACCTTTTTGCGCTGTGCATCGAATAAGGGGTTCGATTTTTTAAAAAGAATTGGGAATTTTCTGAAGTTATAGTTGTGCCTCAGTACCCATTCTATAGATTCATTCTTGCTGAATCTAACCATAAACAATCCACGAGCTAGTTTTGACACTTCAAACTACCACTCCGGAGCCTATTTTTAGGCTCTTGAAATCCATTCCTTGATATAGTTGGCCGAGTGTTTTCTCCCCTTTTCTCTACTGACTAATGTGGTTTCAACAACCTCTATTACCTCATCGATTTGAATATCTACACCTAGCACCATATTAGGGTTTCTCTCCTTCCTATTAATCAGCTTAAATTTCTTTCTCTTACCTCCTGCAATCCTGCTCCCTCCTCCTTCCCTAAGACCTGGTGTTGTTTCTTTTGCATTGGAGCCTCATGTAAAGAGCGGCCCTGACGACCCTTTCATTGACATTGGTAGCTCCAAGCGACCAAGTACCTCTCCTTCCTGACCCTTCTTGCCCCCTATGCATGTAAACACCACTACTTCCTGGCATGCACCGAGAACCCTCTCCTGTTCCTTTACTTGATTTGGGGAAAAATCCCCTCCAAAGTGGTCACTTCTCTTCCCCTCTATAGTCACTGGGTTTTGCAAGAACCTCCTGTCTTCCTCTGTCCAAGTTTGTACTGCCTCAACACTCTGACTTGGGGAAAAAAACTCATGTGAAATCCTTCCCCTTGAATGTAACAGGCTTTGGTAGGCTATTGAATAGTCCAATCATACCCCCTGACTGGTTTCGACTACCCTTGAGTCTCAAACAGAAAGGACTTCAAACCTTCATTCCCTTTAAACCCACAACTGGCCACAATGTCTTCAAACCTTCATTCCCTCTAAACCCACAACTGGCCACAATGTCTTCAAGCCCTCTCGAAAAAAATGGATTTTTGAAACCACAGGATGAAAGAGAATTTATCTGGATTCCTTTTTCTTCCTCTTCTCTGGCACCAGAGGTGTGAAGGTCTACTGCAGTTCTAGGCTTCTATCCACCAACCAGGCTTCATGGCTTGTCCTAGGTATATTTTCCTCCAGCAACCCTAACACTTTTCCTTTCCCCTAAGCCTCCCTCGAACCTCATGACTTAGCTCCTGCACGCCCTCCTGGGTGAATATATTTCTCAATATTATGCTCCGAGACATCCAAACCCCAGACTGTTAGAATGTCTCCTGACTCAAGATCATGATAAACAGATTCCCATTTTCTAACCATGGTTACTGTAACTATTCACAGGAAACAATCTTCCTTGTAAGTGGTAAATCACTGTAAAGTCTGCAGGCGCATACATGATTCTCCAGAGGGTAGCGAGATTAGGGGAAATAGTAAACCCCAACACCATGATTTTGAGGCCTAAACCCTCATTTCCCCCGTCCTCATTCCCGAAGCATGTCGTGAGTGTTAGCAAGTTGCCCAAGTGTTCTTCATACTTTAACACCGATGCTAGACGCCTCAGACCCAAGGCCCTCCCTGGGTCGTTAGTAATTTTTCTGTGTTGACCTGCGATCAAATCTGGTCACCATCACTAGGGTTTCCAAATGGTCATCATCCCAATTTTTCCATCACCTTCCTATTCTAAATAAAAGTTATTCCTTAAATATTGTTAAATTTCTTTCAATCAATTTTAATTTTTTTCTTACTTTAATGATATATTTTTAAGGTATGATTTACATATGCTAATGATATATTTTTCAGGTAATTTTTTTCTTAATTTAATGATATATTTTTAACATATGCCTTTTAAGGTATGATTTACAAATAGTACGAATAAATTCATCCATTTCACTCAGACATCTAGCAGTATCCACAATAGATGATTCCCTAACGCTAAATTTTTCACATAAACATTTCAATTATATTTTTATTGGACAGTATATATCATTCAATTCTTAATAATAATATTGAGAAGTGAAAAACTTAGCCACATTAAATACATGAAAATCTATGAATTTCTTGTCTAAATATTTAATCACCTTTATAATAATTTTTTTTTCCAAAAGAATACAATCATCTAATAGGCTTGATATTTTCATCTTTGGAAAAATATTGAACCTAAATGGATGTAAATGTACCATACCTCTACTATATGAAAATCAAGGGTTCCTCTTTATGCTCTAACTAAAAAAGTGGATCTGTTCACTACATCTACACCAAAAATTCTTCCAAAAAATCGTTTATAAAACATGCTAATAGAAACATCTAAAGTAGTGACAATAGATGTAATATTAACAGGATCCTCTCTGAAATTTTTATTAAACTTATTGAATTAAATGAATATGTATGCAAGTAAATGGATGAAAAATTGAATTTGAAATATTGTTGCCAATTCATACATGTTTTTCTCTGCTAACTGCCCAATCCTTTCACAAAGAATGCATGTGTTTAACAAGTCTTTCCGTGACCTTCACTCTAGAGAGCTTCCTAATTTGATGAATTTGTAAGACCACTAACTTAGTGATTTGAAATGTATACATTAGATCTCTCAATTTTCCATGTATTTTAGTTGATTTCCCAAGCCATCAATAAAATATGTTTCCAAATTTCTTAATATATTTCAACTCTAGAAAACAATATGAAGCCTCATTGGTTGTTAATGCTTCCCTATGAGCTATGCAATGGATAACTAATAAATGAGGAGCATACGTAGCTTAGAAGATAAATATGCATGAATAACCCTCATGGAAGATACACCATCTGAACCAAAACCAACAAACTTCATCACATATAAATCCATTTATGCTAATAAAATTCTCAGTATATCGTACATACATTGAGCTATCCCATCCTTTATTTGAAGCAAACATATAAAATTTTTAAACATTGACCTCTTCCTCCATTTGTAAAATATGTGATATAAACAATCAATTGGTGTTCCATAATTTGATAAGTGATTTCATCAACAAAAATTGAGTAAAATGGGCTATGTAAAATCTCCTCTTTTAGTTTGTTCCAATATACCTCTTTAGAAAATTGAAGAAACTCTTTTCCTGGTGTGGTATTTGTGTACGCAAAATATTCATATGTTAGAAGCATGTGTGGAGTGCATTTATACCTATTCAAGTCACATATTGACTTATACATTTCAAAAGATAAATCATGTATAGAAAAAAATTACATGTTTTCAATCACTGGTATAATTCTCTCCTTCTCAGTGTCTAACATTAGTTCTACATGTTTAATGATTGGAATATTTCTTTGTTTTCTTTTTCTCTCCAATTTTTTGTAAAAAACAATTATGAGCTTTTGATTTTTCATTGGCACTTATACCACTAACTTGAAGAGTGGTAATTCCTTCTTTGGAAAATGGAGTCTCACTTTTAAATTTAACACATCAAGAAAATTTTATCTTTCCATTACCATTACAATATTTTACAACATAGGCCCGTGGAAATCTTGTATTTCATTTATATTTGAATATTATTTTGTGTTTTTTTGATGGGTTTTCTCTTTTAACAAGCTCTACACTATTTGATTAATCATATTCATGTAGATGAGAATCAACTTCATTAGTAATATTACATGGTTGATTAGAATGTTGTGCAAGGTCAAATGATTCAACAATTGACAATTTTCTTTTATCCTTCTTAGGATGACCAATAGGAGACATTTTTTTAAAATTTAAACCTATTAAATAAAGAAAAGCAATAGACTAAGAAAATACATAAATTGAAAATCACTTAGCAAGATTGAGATAGAAAAAATCAACCTTAAAGCGAGATGCCATAGGATTTGACTATATATTTCTTTATAGGTTATTCATTTATTTGTTGAATTACATTTTGTAGCATTCAAGGAAACATGTAGCTTTATGACAGAGAAAAAATACTTCATGAAAAATGGTACTTTGATAAGAAATCTGTATGGATTTAAGACACAAAGAAAAACAAGTAAGAGTTTGAATGAGAGTGGTATAGTTGTGGAGTCCAATACCCTCAGTATAAGATATAAATTCTTTTCATAGTTGATGTTGAGAATGCAGCAAGATGATGGAGCTTGGTGAAATGAAGTCGCCTTCACCAAGTGGGCCCGCAGGCGAATTCTGGCGCAAAGTCTATTTTTAGACTATGTCTATTTTTAGACATATGGAGCATGGTTCGGGGATTCCAGTTTGAGATTCTTGGAGCATTGGTCATGTTGGTAAAAATAGATGAGACTCTATTTTTAGGTCGAAGAGGTCGAAGTCTATTTTTAGACTGCCTCTCCTTAAAACAGGGAAGTCAAATATTATTTACCCTTAATAATATTTGGACTATAAACTTTAGTTTACTCTCTTGGAGCACTTCAGTTCGAGCTACAGAAGTGGCTCATGCATCTGACAGAGGAATCACGTGGTTCCCAAGGGTTTGATGGCATCATGCATGGTTGACTTCAGTTGGACTTCAGTGGCAGAAGTTTGGAGGAGTTAATGAGACGGATAGTGGAGTTGTGTTCTGTTTATTTTAGTTGAACTAGTTGAGATTAGTTTAACTAGCTAATCAATTAGTTATGAGTGGAGTGAATTAAATATTATTTAATTCATTAATTAGTAACTCATTATTCAACTCAAGAACACATCAGTTCACTACAGTGCATGATCAGTTCAGTGGAGACCGGTGAAAGAGGTAGATGAAAGGGTGGAGTTAGCTATCAGTTGTGACTATACTGTTGCTATTTGCAACACACAGATAGGTGGAGTAAGCCCATGAGGATTGCGCAGTTCAGGGTGGTGGTTTATCTATATAAAGAGGCCATCCCATAGCATTGAAACACGCAATAGAGGCAAGGCAATTGGCGGTGAGTTTTGAACCAGTAACCTGTTCAAAACTGAGCTAGATTGTGAGTAACTTTATGAGAAAGTATTGAGTACTTGTGAGGAGTATTGTACTGAGTTTGTTACTTGATTTCTCCATTATAATATACACAATAGCTGCGGGGTTTTCAGCTATAAGCTTTCCCCATACATACTGTGTTAATGTGTATGATGATTTGATGTGTTATCGCTTGATTTTATTTCCGTATGTGTGATGATCTGAGTGGAAGAGATTATGTGTTGCATATAAATTCGAATTGTATGTGATCAGGATAGTCTCGGTGGATAATTAATCATTATTCAGAAAATTTCTACATGGTATCGGAGCTATTGAAGCAGAGATTGATCATCACGGTGATTACAAACTTATTTCGGTAGACAGAGTCTGCATGCGGGCCAGGTAGCCTCCGGATTCATCTTTCTTCGGAAAGTGAAAGGTATGGTAAATGCCCCTTGCAGTCGATCTCTGTGCTAGAAATAATTTGTTCTCACAGATCTAGAGCGGTTGAGCTTTGAGGTGGAATTCGAAATTTTGCAGCAATTTTGTTTTCTTGGTGCCAGTGTTGAAAATGTCTTTCAACAGTTTGCGACTCGAATATGCTCTTGAAGGCAGTTCGAATTATGTTGCATGGAAGGATCGCATGGAAGCAGTATTAGAAGATAATGGTCTAAAGGAGTTCGTAGATACGGATGTCCAAAAGCCCACTGATGCAGCTGAAGTCGATGCATGGCAAAAGAATATGGCGAAGTGTCGAAGGATCCTGTTGGAGGGCGTCAAGGATCATATTGTATCCAGCTTGCATGGAAAGGCTACTCCATATTTAATGTGGAAAGCTTTGACGGATATATTCCAGAGTAAGAGCGACCAAAGGAAGCTGGCGCTCAAAGATAAGCTCAGGAACATCAAGATGGAGAAGGGCGACAGTATTGCCAAATACCTCAGTATCGCCAAAAGCTCACTGATCGCATGCTTGGTTTCAAGTGTGCTGGGATCGATATGGTTCTTGGACAGCGGTGCGTCATTTCATATGACGGGAGATCGGGAGTTGTTCTCAGATCTGGAGGACAAAGATTTGGGTGTGCACATCGAGATGGGCGATGATGGTAGATACAGTGCGATTGGTATCGGTACCATATCCTTTCAGAGGGAGTCTGGTAAGCCCTTTGTATTGAAGGATGTCATGCATGTACCTGGATTGAAGAAGAACCTGATTTCAGTAGCGATGTTGGAGGATAAGGGGTATGATGTGGTCTTCAGTGAAGGAAAAGCCTTCCTGCATAGTAAGACCACTGGAGAGACCCGAAATATAGCGATTCGAATCAAGAACCTTTATCAGTTGCAGGTAGATGGCTGCGCAGCTATGGCATGCAAGGCGTGAGAAGTGGTGAGCCGGGATGATGAGGGCGAACTGTGGCACAGGATATTGGGCCACCTTCACCATGGATCTTTGAAGATTCTGCAGCAGATTTCTACTGGGCTTCCTAAGGGCACTCTTGCACAGTCAGATCAGTGCAAGGGGTGTACCTTAGGGAAGTATGTGAAAGCCACCTTTCACGAGAAGGATAGTCGCGCCACGACGATCCTTGAGAGAGTTCACACAGACGTGTGTGGTCCTTTCTTAGTTGCTTCGACAGCAAAGCACAAGTATTATGTGATCTTTGTTGATGATTTCTCTCGAAAGTGCTGGATCTTCTTCATGCAGAAGAAGAGCGATACATTCGCGAAGTTCTGTGAGTTTAAAGCACTGTTCGAGAAGGAGTCGAGGAAGAAGGTGGTTGCTCTAAGGAGTCATAACGGTGGTGAATTCATCTCGACTGAATTCAAGGAGTTTTGCAGCACAGAAGGGATTCAGAGAGAGCTCATCGCACCCCATAACCCACAGCAGAACGGGGTGGCTGAGCGGAAGAACAGAACGATCTTGGGTGCTGCACGGGCGATGTTGCATGATCAGGGCCTACCCCTTCACTTGTGGGCTGAGGCATGCAATACAGCAGTGTATGTGCAGAACCGTTGTCCTCACAAGGTTCTTGGCATGAGTACACCAGAGGAGGCTTATTCTGGCAAGAGGCCTGATATTTCCCATTTGCGGATTTTCGGATCTCCTGTCTACATGCATGTGACGAAAGATGCAAGAAGGAAGCTGGATCCAACTGCTGAAGTTGGAATATTTGTGGGGTACACTGATACACCTCACAACTATCGGGTGTATGTGCCAGACAGTCGCAAGACTGTTGTGCGACGGGATATAAAATTTCGGGAGGAGAAAGCCATGCAGTGTTCGCTTGAGAGGGAGCTACACTTGCATGCAGATGAGGAGCTGTTAGTTCCTAAGGAGGAGCTTCCGGATGTGGATCAGCCACAAGAGGAGGTTCAGGAGGTGGAAGAAACCAACCAGGCAGCGCCAACCATCAGAGGGCGCATGCGCACTACAGAAGCTGAGCGACTGGCTCGGGATGCAGATAAGGTTGTAGGACCACCTACAGCACAGCGCAGACAGAGACAGTCACCGGATCGGTACACTGGATACATGGCTCTTGTGAGTCAATGTGTTGTGACGGAGCCATCCTCTTTTGAGGAAGCTGTGGAGGTACCCGCATGGGTTGATGCCATGATCGAAGAATATGATTCGATCGTCAGGAACAGTGCATGGGAGATTGTCCCAAGACCGGTTGGGAAATCAGTGGTGGGTTCGCGATGGATCTACAAGGTGAAGCAGGCGGCTGACGGGAGTGTGGAGAAGTGCAAGGCGAGATTTGTCGCCCGTGGCTTCTCACAGATCGAGGGGATTGACTATGAGGAGACTTTTGCACCTGTCGCAAGGTACTCTTCCATACGGACGATCCTTGCTCTCTCAGCGCGGATGGGGTGGCACATTCATCAGATGGATGTGAAGACTGCGTTCCTCAATGGAGTTATTGAGGAAGAGGTGTACATAGAGAGCAACACGAAGATAGGTGTACATAGAGCAGCCTGAAGGTTTTGAGATCTTCAGCAGTGAGTGGCATGTGTGCCGACTCAAGAGAGCACTGTACGGGCTGAAGCAAGCACCTCGTGCTTGGTACACTCGGATAGACAGCTACTTCACCGGGCTTGGATTCTCCAAGAGTGAGGCGGATCCAAACCTGTACCAGATTGTGGTAGAGGGGAAGCTGTTGATCATCGTATTGTATGTAGATGATCTGATTTTGACTGGCGATGAGCAGTTGATACTTTCATGCAAGGAGGATCTTGCACAAGAGTTTGAGATGAAGGACCTGGGCATCCTTCATTATTTCCTGGGATTGGAGATTTGGCAGCGCAGTGGAGGACTGTTTGTTTCTCAGGGCAAGTATGCCCGGGAGATTATGGAGAGGTTCAACATGCAAGGCTGCAAGCCTGTTGATACCCCTCTTCCTGGTGGATGGAGGAAGGGAGATGCTACTTCGGAGGAGGTAGTGGATGCCACTGTCTATCGACAGTTGGTGGGGTCGTTGATGTATCTGGTCAATACTCGACCCGATATATGCTATGCAGTTAACCAGCTTTCGCAAGCTATGGTTAAGCCTACCAGGCTCTTTTGGAAGGCGGGCAAGCATGTATTGCGCTATATCAGAGGCACATCGGGATATGGTCTATGGTACAGACAGGAGGATGGAGTGAAACTTTCTGGTTTCACTGATGCAGATTGGGCAGGGAGTCCAACGGACTGGAAGAGCACTTCTGGAGGAGTTTTCAGCATTGGGTCGACAGCAGTTTCCTGGTACAGCAGGAAGCAGAGATCCGTGGCACTCAGTTCAGCAGAGGCCGAGTACATGGCAGCTAGCTTGGCTGCATGCGAGGCTATTTGGATGAGGAAGATCCTCGCGGGTTTGTTCAGGTTGCATTTGGAGCCTACAGTGATCTACTGTGATAACCAGAGTTGCATTAAACTCTCGGCTAATCCAGTATTTCATGATAGGTCCAAACACATCGACATCAGGTACCATCATATCAGAGATTGTGTTCGGCGGAGAATCATGATGCTTTCATATGTTCCCACGGAGGATCAGGATGCCGACATCCTGACGAAGGCGCTCACCAGGAGCAAGTTTGAATTCCACAGAGGCAGGATAGGGGTTGGAGATAATCCATATCTTGCTGAGAGGGAGTGTTGAAAATGCAGCAAGATGATGGAGCTTAGTGAAATGAAGTCGCCTTCACTAAGTGGGCCCGCAGGCAAATTCTAGCGCAAAGTCTATTTTTAGACTATGTCTATTTTTAGACATATGGAGCATGGTTCGGGGATTCCAGTTTGAGATTCTTGAAGTATGTGTCATGTTGGTAAAAATAGATGAGACTCTGTTTTTGAGGTCAAAGAGGTCGAAGTCTATTTTTAGACTGCCTCTCCTTAAAACAGGGAAGTCAAATATTATTTACCCTTAATAATATTTAGACTATAAACAGCAGTTTACTCTCTTGGAGCACTTCGGTTCGAGCTACAGAAGTGGCTCATGCATCTGACAGAGGAATCACGTGGTTCCCAAGGGTTTGATGGCATCATGCATGGTTGACTTCAGTTGGACTTCAGTGGCAGAAGTTTGGTGGAGTTAATGAGACAGATAGTGGAGTTGTGTTATGTTTATTTTAGTTGAACTGATTGAGATTAGTTTAACTAGCTAATCAATTAGTTATGAGTGGAGTGAATTAAATATTATTTAATTCATTAATTAGTAACTCATTATTCAACTCAAGAACACATCAGTTCACTACAGTGTATGATCAGTTCAGTGGAGACCAGTGAAAGAGGTAGATGAAAGGGTGGAGTTAGCTATCGGTTGTGACTATACTGTTGCTATTTGCAACACACAGATAGGTGGAGTAAGCCCATGAGGATTGCGCGGTTCAGGCTGGTGGTTTATCTATATAAAGAGGCCATCCCATAGCATTGAAACACGCAATAGAGGCAAGGCAATTGGCGGTGAGTTTTGAACCAGTAACCTGTTCAAAACTGAGCTAGATTGTGAGTAACTATATGAGAAAGTACTGAGTACTTGTGAGGAGTATTGTACTGAGTTGGTTACTTGATTTCTCCATTATAATATACACAATAGCTGCGGGGTTTTCAGCTATAAGCTTTCCCCATACATACTGTGTTAATGTGTATGACGATTTGATGTGTTATCGCTTGATTTTATTTCCGCATGTGTGATGATCTGAGTTGGTTGAGTGGAAGAGATTATGTGTTGTGTATGAAGTTCAAATAGTATGTGACCAGGATATTCTCGGTGGATAATTAATCATTATTCAGCAAATTTCTACAGTTGATAGATTCACATAATTGTGACAGTAAAAATTTCTACCATTAACAATGTAGAAAACAACTCCAACACCTGTGCATCAGATGGAAGGATGGAAAGTAGTTGCATTCAAGGTATCTAACCACAATGTTGATTTCCTAGGGTGTCGATTCTATGGTGCCTAGGATACATTGTGTGACCAGGTTGTCATTACTTCAAGGAGTTTCACGTTAAAGAATACATAGAATGAAAAACCAAATGCTAATGAAGATATGAGGAGGATAATGAAGAATAACTTATAGTCTAGCTTCAAATGATAAATTTCCTTCTATAGGCGATGGGTTGTAATTCAAATTAAAATGGAAAAAATGGATGCAGGGAAATAATACTCAAGGATAATTGGGGAGGAACGAGAGCACATGAGGATTTGTTCAATGATTATTAAATGTGCTCCGCTACCTTTTTCTAGGTGTAATAGTACGATGACTATTGCATGTCTTATTGTTGTGGGTTACAATATGTTGGCATAAATTGGGGGCCTAAGGGAAATGTGCCCAAATCATGTCATAACTATTAAATTTTATGAGGTCATCTTGAATTTGACTGCTCTCTTCTACGAAATGATCACTAGTTAGAGTGATTTTTGTGCTAGTCGAGAGTTGAAATTTCCGTAAACATAAAAAGTATTGATACGTTATTAAAAATATTTCACTTCTTTTGAAATATATAAATTTAATCTCACCTTTATAATTCACAAGTGATTTTGATATTTTAAATTTTTTTGGAAATGTCAATTTTTTTTAACCCTTCTAAGAAGGTCCATGAGCCCAAGGAAAAGTTCAATTTTTAACACTAGTTGACAGCTCTTTGGGACAAAATTAGTTGTACCATTTTTCTATTTAATTATGTAGCCAAATAATCTTTACTATTTAATTGTGTAACTAAATAATATAATTCTTTCATTAATATGGTATACTCGCTTTAACATTATGAATTTTTGTTTTGTTTTTCAAATATCAGTTATTCATCAACACTTTATGTTTCTATTTTTTAAATATCCACCTTGATTCCTCAACATATATTTATATGTTTGTACTGTGATAATTTCTTTCTTATATTTTTTACACCTTATGGTGTTTATATGCATATAAGTATATGAAAAAAAATTATTAATATGTAACAATAATAAAGGGTTTGAAAATTATTTTCTAAATAAAATGTATTTAAAAATAAAAAATAACTAAAGATAAAATGAATATATACTTTAGTTACTCATAATTAAATTCAACACCTGCAATGCAATTCTGGTAGGCCAATGATTATTTTTCGTTGGGTTTTATTTACATGTAGATCAAAGAAGTCGGGTATACAAGGTGGTCGGAGTCTGACCAATTATGACGTGAATTCTATTTCCTCGTACGGAAGCTAGATTAATATTACACCGGGGGTCAAATTATCGTGGAACCCGTAAAAGTATTCCTCTCACAAAAAGTGTGAATCATCCTCAGTTTTCGCAAAACGTATTTGTGATTCTTAGGGTTTGCATAACACATGTTTACAAGCTGATGGAATAGCGCAAAGATTAATGCAAAGAAATATGGAAACGTGTTCACCACTTCCCTTGTTGGCCACCCAACTGTGGTACTCTGTAGCCCCGAAGGCAACCGCTTCTTGTTCTCCAATGAGAATAAACTGGTAGTTAACTCATGGCCCACTTCTGTAGGAAATCTCTTCGGAAGTTCTTTAATTACAACCGTTGGAGACGATGCGAAGAGGTTGAGGTTGAGGGCGAGCGGATTCCACGACGAAACGTCACCTAGCCGGAAGCCCTTCAGAAATTTGTAGGGCGAGTGGATTCCACGACGAAACGTCACCTAGCCGACCAATGGATCGGTAAAGACGAGTTGATGGCTTTTTCTCTATTGAAACGTTACACTTTCTCTCTGGCTTGTGATTTGTTTGCCACCATAGACAATCAGGAAGAACAAGCCAGGCTTTGGCATCATTTTGAGCTTTTTGGGAAAGGAATATTGCAGATTCCCATAGATGTACCTGGCACCCGATATAACAAAGCCAAACATGCAGCTAATGCCATTCGTGATCAACTTAAGGGCATTATTGATGACAGGAAAATTGCATTGCAGGAGGGAAAGGCTTCTGCAGAGCAAGATCTGTTGTCTTTCCTGCTCTCTAATGTTGACGATCAGGGTAAGTCTCTCACCCACGACGAGATTAAGGACAATATTCTTATGCTATTATATGCAGGTCATGACACCAGCAGTTCTACTTTGACAGTGCTGCTTAAATTTTTGGCAGAGAACCCTCACTGCTATGAAGAAGTGCTAAGAGGTACGCCCAATGAATCAATTCTCTTCTATTATTAGAATTCGAGAACGATATATCGTAGCATCTATTCTGTTTTCAGGAAGCAGACCTTTGGCTGGGAGTAATGTGGTCAGAATAAGTAGACAGAGATTTGTTCAAATATTTATCAACTAACCCTAGTTCGGTTGAAAAAATACAAGGGTTTTTCTGATAATACTCAAATTACCCTACGCAGCAGGCTCGACAACACTTGTCTTCTCTAGATGCAAAATTCAGTCCCTCTCACCCTTTTTTAGGACGTTATATAATATGGTATACAAATTAGAAGTTGCAATTTTCTTAAACTCAAAAGTTTCATTTGATATTTTCAGAGCAACTGGATATAGCGGGTTCAAACGAGGCGGGGCAACTTCTAGAGTGGGAGGACCTCCTAAGGATGAAGTATTCGTGGAGAGTTGTTCAGGAAACGCTAAGACTGTTCCCTGCTGTTCAAGGAAATTTTCGCAACGCCATCAAGGACTTGATATATGAGAGATTCACAATCCCTAAAGGATGGAAGGCGAGTCACTGCCTTAAATCCTTGTTTCAGATTTTTACCTAGATTAAAACATAACTATTATTGGGTGTTATGTGCAGATGTATTGGACTGTCAACTCGACCCACCAGAATTCCGAGTATTTCAGCAACCCAGAGAAATTCGATCCATCAAGAATATTCGAGGGAGCAGGGCCTCCTCCCTACGTGTTTATCCCATTTGGAGGTGGGCCGCGAATGTGCCCTGGTAATGAGTTTGCTCGAATGGAAATTCTTGTTTTTCTCCATCATGTTGTGAAGAATTTCAAGTGGAATTTAGTGAATCCTGGTGAGAAGGTGATTGTGGACCCTATGCCTGCCCCAGTTAATGGACTGCCCATCAAACTTGTTCCTCGCTATTAATGGAGGAGCTCGATGTCTTCTCTGTTTCAGGCGTCTTTTCTCTTTTTCTCTTTTCAGGTGTCATTTCTCTTTTTCAGTGTCTTTCTCTTTTTATCGTTAAATCAGAAACCATGAAAAGAACACGTTTAAATTAAATATGTTATTTCTTGATTTGAAACTATCAAATATTTTTTATATTATTTGTTGGGTGATGTGAGTAGACAAAGAATATTATCTTTGAAACTCAAATCGTGTCTATTTCATTCATTTAAAAATCAAAATTCCTCAAGTCCAATTCTAAAAATAGACCACACCTATGAGCATAATTAACATAATTAATAAAATATTTCAAAATATTAATTTTTGATTAATTATTAATTATTAAAAAAATAATACTACTATCCAAAAAGTTGAGATAATGATTGGAAAACCATCAAAATAAGGATATGATATTGAAGGGCTTATGCGTGCATTATATTAGATATCATTTGTTGAATTCCAATCAAATGTATAAGTCATTCATTCATAATTTATTTCTACAGAGATAGTCTCATATATATATATATATATATATTTCATATAATAATATTCATGTTCCAATATTTTAAAGGTTTAAAGAATTTCTTTAAACAAGACTCAAAGTTATTACATTAAAAAATTGAATGTGGAAGGCACTCAATTATTCATAATCAAATCATTATAGATAAGCCTAATGGATAAAACTAAAATCCAGATTTCCAATAATTATTTGTTGGTTTTTATTTATTGCGCCGAGAGGCTTAAATCTACAAAACTCTAAACATTTAACGCTATGTCGAGTATGTCACATCCTCAAAAAATATTAAATTTATTTTTTTGCTAATGTCAGCCAAAGAATTAACCTAATCTTTAATTTTATATAACTTGAATATTTAGATTATATATAACTTTTTTTAACTTATTAATGGGTTGAGATTAATTACTAAAAATACAACTCATGTATTATTTATATAATTTGAATGGATAGGGAGAGAGAGAGAGAGAGAGAGAGAGAGAGAGAGAGAAGGGAAGGATGAGAGAGAGGAGAGGATAGATTGATGTGGGAAGAGAAAGTATTGGAGAGAGAGAGAGAGAGAGAGAGAGGGAGGTAGGAGAGAAAGGGAGAGAGAGGAAGGGAGAGATCGACACAACCAGCCCTCGCATCCATATTAACTCCGGATCTATCAAGCGACGAGAGGGATCAAATATCTCAAGGTGCAAACCTCTTTTTTGATTGCAAAACTTGAGGAAAGGTTTACACCTCGAGAGATTTGATCCCTCTGGCGCTTTGATAGATCCGTAGTTAAGATGGATCTAGACTGGTTTGTAGATAAAAAAAGTCGCATATACAAGGTGGTCGGAGTCCGAACAATTATGACGTGAATTTTATTTCCTCATGCCCAAGCTAGATTAATGCACCGTGGGGTCAATTACCGTGAAACGTGGCATTCCTCCCCAAAAAGTGTGGATCATCCTCAGTGTAAAATGGATTTGTGATTCTCACTGTTTTGCATAACACATGTTTACGGAATAGCACAGAGATAAATGCACACAAACATTGAATTTAATATGTTTTTATGAATTAGTCATCACGTAGTTTAATGGTTACCTTTATCACATTACTCATAAATCATAAAATCTGTAATTTTTTTGAATTTTCATTGATGTTTTTTTAAAGGTTTTGAAATGTTAATAATATTGATGTGTTTTATATTTATTAAAAAATTTACTCTAACGGTTTTAAAATTTAAAAGTATTGTAGTATAAGATGGTTTTCAAAATTAAAATTTTTTAAAATTGGATAAGATGATTCTCAAAATTTAATTTTTTTTAAAATTATTAATAAAATATATTTGAAAAAACATTTTAAATTTGAAAAAAATTATGATGATTATTTTAATATTGTTATTACGTTCTAAAGTGTTACTATTTTCAAAACAACTCCCCTAACTCGCTAGGTGTACCATTGTGCATCATTTATTTTGATGTTAGATGATTGAAATGTTGTTTAACTTTGGATTGAAAAACTCGTTATTAGTTAGTTACATTATCTCACCTACATTATCTCATCACCGATGATTTAGAAACATCATTATTCCATTATATCTAGCTATATTCCCCCCGTTTCTACTTGCATGGAGTTCTCACTCTTATTTTATTCTAAATTTCAGAGTTGGTTGTGGGCAACCATACTGTACATGCTATGCTTGACCCCACATTCGAAGTTTTGTAGTGTGCTCATAACGGAGCCACACAAGGGAATTCAAAGATTCAATCGAAAGGGCCATGCCTATTTAGTGCGAGCTTTATCATCTTCTTCCCTTATCGTCCATTTCCTCGAATCCAACTTTGAAAACCTATGATAGTGAAGGAACAAGTAATGCTTCTGCGGATCTCGATACGGGAGACCGCTAAATTCATGAATTCTTCGACTCGTAGACTACCATGGGATTTTAGTGACCACCGCCCGTGCTCTGTGCCTACCGTATGATGCAAAAAGGTAGTTGTTTGAGGATTTGGAGAGGTGGCATGTCATAGTCAACGTTTATACAGCTGAAATTTGCCACCACGAGATGAGAGCTCGGTTTGTTTAGGAGAGGTGAAAAGATTCTTTGTTTTTTGATTTTTATGTGGGACGAAGTTGAGAAAGGAATTTAAGACAAAAATAAATACTAGCTAGAATCCCGTTTTCTTTTCAATAAGAGATGAGATGTTGGGAACTTCGCGAGACGATCATAGACGAAGTGCTAGCCAAATACAGATCTGGGGGAAATGGCACCACCGCCTCCTTCTCCCGGTCCCCTGATACTACGCTCCCAAGAAGAAGGCTGCAGAGCCTAAAAATGTCGACAAGCGTAAGGAAAATGTCGCCCCCGGTTCGAATCTAGGGAGCTTAAGGCAGAGATAACTCATGCGCCCTCGAGCCCTAATGCAAGCCCAGAGGCAAGCTTGAGGTTTTGCTCTGGGAAGGAGCGTAAATTCTCCTTCTCTGTTCCTCACTCATGCATAGTATATTTGTAACAACACATAAAATATTATATATTTGGCTCAGTCAAAGTATTGAAGGATTTACTTCATCCAAGTGAATGGGGATTACCATATTTAATGAAAACTGTTTGTGTATCGGTATGATTTGAACTGCAAGGTGCAAATTCATAGTACTAGGGAATAAATCCCTGTTCTATTCGGACTTAAGGAGACCTTCTTAGTGATTGATTCTTCTCCTAAAAATAATCACTTAATTCTTCTTCTCGAAGAATTAGTGTTTCTTCCATATCGATGTACAAAAACTTCAAGTATATCATTCTTTCCTTTCACGGGTTTACACACATCAAAAGTTTTAGAATATATAACATCTACAAGTGGGCTGGCATTATGGACCATTGTGGGATCGTAGGAATTTACGAGGTAAGTTCCGTAGATCAAAAAAACCTAAAGGTCACCGCTCACAAATAGATCACAAATCAGTACACCAAAGTATTACACGTGGTTAAAACCCTCGAAGATGGGAAACAGATCCCATGGGATCGAGCCAATGTGGCCACTTCGGACAATTTATTAATATAAAAAGAAAAGTTACATAAAATAAGCTTGAGAAAGAGACTTGAACCCAAGACCTCTATTCTCATAAACTAACTTCTCACCAAGTGAGATAGTAAAATGGATTTTGTAATTGTTTGAAAGGAGGAAGGGTCTAAGTCTTCGATGTGCGTGCTTTTTCGTGCACAAAAAACAAAAAAATTTTTAGTCTTCGATGTGCATGATTTTTTCTTGCACAAAAAACACAAAAATCCGAGTTTACAAAATGCAAGCCTTACTGATCAACTATCTATTTTTTTCACTATTTTCTGATTTCCCTGAGATCGCACAAAGACATGCGGAAAAGAGCATACGTAGCAAAAAAATCTCTTCTTCCTGTTTTTTCGATTTGCCTAGATACATACACAGTGAGAGAAAAGACATACACAAAAGAAGAGGGTATAGATCCGATAAATAAATAAAACGTAAAAAATGAATTAAACAGAGGGAACCGAAATAAGCAGAACTATTAACAAATATAACTGCAAAACAAATACTTTATACCTCCGCATCTAAATCGACATAAGTTGGGCAACCGTAAACCTTTTCGCATGAAACGAAAGGTGTTCCTCACTGTAGATGATACTAGGACACAACAGAAGTGTCCCAAGCTACGAAAATGTTTAGAAATAGTAGATCTAGAAAATGACAGTTGCATGCTATCAAACCGAGCTTCAAATTTGGATCAACAATGGATGTGGCCCTAAAAATAGCTCTGATACCATGTAGGAATTTATAGGGTAAGTTCAGCAGATCAAAAAACCAAAGGTCATCGCTCATAAATAGATCACAAATCGCACACCAGTATCATCATGTGGTTTAAAACCCTCGAAGAGGGAAACAAGTCCATGGCCTGAGCCAATGCGGCTACTTGAGAAATTTATTAATATAAAAAAGAAAAGTCACATATGTTTCTCTCATAAAAATGTTACCCAGAAAAAAATGACCCTCATGCTCTTTAAATAGACATCATGGACCAATTGGGTGTTAAGCCATGGATCAAGTGTTGTTAATACCGAGGAGAGAGTGAAACCATCGAATCACTACAAATTAGTGACCACTCGGATTATAAGTTACAAATGTACATAGTAAAGAAACACACTTTACCTAACTCTACACTAGACAAAGTTATTCTTAACTATTTCCTATGTGTTAGAATATCCTAACATCTCCCCGCTTAAGAAAAAACTTGGGATAGGATTGAAGGATTTACAAAGGTGACACAAAAGGAGCCTATTTCCTATGTGTCGAAATATCCTAACATCCCCCCGCAAGAACAAATTGGGATAGGATTGAAGGATTTACAAAGGTGACACAAATACGAGAAGGAAGGAGGCATTAGAGCCTATCCCCCCCCTTAATGATAACTTTCCTAAACTCCAAGCATGGATCAAATTTTGGTAAACTTTGCTTCTGTGAGAGCCTTTGTAAAGATATCGGCTACTTGATCATTGGTTGGACAATACTACACTTCAAGAACATGATCATGAATGAGATTTCGATGAAGTGTATGTGGAGTTCAATGTGTTTCATACGCTCGATGCTGAACGGATCTTTACATAGCCAAATGGCACTTTCGATTATCACACCAAAGTGTAGTTGGATGTCGCTAATGAAGACCAAATTCAGACAAGATCTCACGTAAGCCACATGGATTCCTTGTATGGCTTCAATCGCACCACGATACTCTGCTTCTACTTTCGAAGAAAGAGAGATGGCACTTTGTTTCTTACAACCATGTAATAGGTCCCAAATTAAGAGTGAATACTTATCCTACAGTAGACTTTTCGATCATCAGGGGTCACCAAAGCTTCAATCGTAATCAGATGAAACCAAATCAATAATGGAGATGCTCATGCACTGTAATGAATCCCGAACTGAACTCGTACCTCGAATATATCGAAGTATTATTTTAGCTACTTTCCAGTGACTTTCATGAGGTTGGTGCATAAACCGAAGCAACAAGACCAATGGCAAAAGGAAAGGTCAGGGGATGGGTATGGGTTAGATACAAAATTTTACCAACAAGTTGATGGTATAAGGTAGCATCAACTTTAGGGGGTAGTACAAGTGATTGAAAAGCTTAACTCTAGATCGAAAGGGAGGAAGGGGTTGGCTTACAATCTTCCATGTGAAAGTGACGGAGAAGATCACAGGAATACTTGGACTAAGAGAGGGTAATACCTTCTTTCGGATTGCAAGACTTGAAGACCACGAAAATAATGCAAGTGTCCTAACTCTGTCATTTCAAACTTATTTTTGAGGCTAGACTTCACATGGTTTATATGGTTGGGATCACTACCAATAAGGATAAGATAATCAACATAAAGAACAAGGATGGTGAAGGACTTACCCAATTTATTGGTGTAGATAGTGTTGTCGAATGACACCTAGAAAAGCCATTATCTAAAAGAAATCTATCCATTTTCACATACCAAGCCCAAGGAGCTTGTTTGAGACCACGAGAGAGACTTCCTAAGGCGAAAAACAAGGCTAGAGTCATTTTGGCTAAAGCCGTTGCTCCATGTAGATTTCTTTATGCAAATCTCCATGTAAGAAGTGGATTTAACATCCATCTAATGGACTTCCCCATTTAAAAAGAGGCAACAAGGGAAAAGAACAAGGCGGATAGAATTCATTTTGGCAACATGGGAGAAGGTTTCGAAAGATAGTCAATGCCTTCAACTTGTGAAAATCATTTGGCGACAAGACGAGCCTTATGTCTATCCACTTTTCCATCTCGTCCAAACTTGGTTTTGTAAACCCATCTGCATACTGACAAGTTTTCTTCCTTTTGGAAGAGGAACAAGATCCAAAGTATCGTTCACCAATAAGGAACGATATTCTTCATTCATAGATTCATCCCAATCTGGATGACCCAGAGGCTTCTTCAAAGGTTTCTGGATTAGGATTTTTACGGAACTTGAGCCAATAATGAAGAGGCTCTTTCGAACCGAGAACGTGTACATTGTCGATCGACAGTGGTCACGTGCAAGAGAACTCGTTGCATCTCGAGTAGAGCGGACCCATCTTGGAAGCCGTGGAGTAAAAGGAATAATTTCAAGAGGTGGAGGAGGATTTTTCAATCCCCGCTGTCATCATCTCGAACTAGAAGGAATGCTATTAAAAATAGAAGAGAGAGAGAGGTGGCGCATATGTCGAATCGGGCTCGCGAGCCAAAGGTGGCACACCCACCGAACTAGGCTCGCAGGCCGATATGTTTTCATCAAATTTTACATCTCTTCTAATGATTATATTTTTGGATTTTGGTTGAAGAAGTCTATATCCTTTGACATCTTTAGAATATCCAACAAAAATGCATTTTTCACTCTTAGGTTCTAAGGCTTTATGTTTTTGCATCCGGAATATGGGCCCAAGCATCACTTCCAAAAACACGAAAGTGACTTGCATCTCGGTTTGATTGAGCTCCAAGCTTCTTCTAGAGTTATATTCTTTAAAACCTTAGTAGGAGTGCGATTTACTATGTAATTGGCTACAATTAATTGCTTTTGCCCAAAAATTGAGACTAAGTCCTTTAGATTGAAGCATACAATTAGCCATTTCTTTTAAGGTGTGATTCTTCCTTTCAACTACACCATTTTTGTTGTGGAGTATATGGAATAGTATGTTGCAATTGAATGCCATGATCTACGCATGTTGATAAATTTTTTGTTAACATATTCTCCCTCCATTGTCCGATCTTAACTTGAGAATTTGATGTCCAGATTGTTTCTCAACAAAGGCCTTAAAGGCCAAGAACATGTTAAAAAACTTCACTCTTGAGTTTTAAGAAGTATACCCAAGTGCGTCTCGAAAAAATCATCAATGAAAGTTAAGAAGTACTTGAAACCAGACAAAGAGACAACAGGAAGTGGACCACATAAATCACCGTGCACAAGCCGCAAAGGGGTCGGAGCATGCCAAGAGGCACATTTGTCAAAACTATCCCTAGATGATGTTTTTCGAGTACACATACTGGAGCAAAACACCATCTTAGAAAGATACCATAGGAAGATCAATCACCATATTTTCTTTACATAGAGTTTGAAGAGAGAGATAGTTTAAGTGACCAAATCGCTCATGCCAAAGTTTTCTCACCTCATCATTATGAGCAACAAAAATGGAGGGAAGACATGATGACCCAAAGTTGTGAAACTTATAATGCAACTTGGATCCAAAGTAATAGTGATTGCAATGTAAATTTCTTTGATATGTGAAAAAGTCCAAGCGATGAAAAACGATAGAGTTTAAACTATAAATTGGATGACATTTATTACAAACATTTAATCACTACACTCGAACACTTGTCGGTTTACTCTTACTTTTAGATTATGGTTGTTGATGTGGTGGTGAATAATCTAACTATGAGATATAAACTAGTTGGTTTGTGTGGGATTTGGTTTTGATCCAATCGCAAATCCAAATTTTATAAATGTATTCACTATTTTTAAACAAAAACCTATTTGTTGTTTATGAAAATTCATTATCTCTCATTGCATTGAATGCTTTGGTGCCAAACTTCAATAAGATCAGTTTGGTGAAACATATTGCTTAACATCTTCCCTAATCAAGTGTAATTTTTTCTAAATGGGAGATATAAATGAGCCATAAGTCGCTTTAACCAATGTACTCTTAAGATAATGATCTATCTAAAATTTGTTCCATATATTGGTGTGAAAACTTCTATGCTACCGTTATACAGAACCGTCAAAACATATATGATATCATCAAACTAAGGAAAGTGTTCTCTTCTCTTCTTCTCAGTGGGCCAGTAAATAAACTGGCCATTTTCATCCTTGAAATCCTCCAAGGCATTCTTGGTTTACTCTTACTTTTATATTATGGCTTGTTGATGTGGTGATGATTAATCTAACTATGAGATATAAAAGAGTTGGTTTGTGTGGGATTTGGTTTTGATCCAATCCCAAATTCAAATTTTATAAATATATTCACTCGTTTTTAAACAAAACTTATTTGTTGGTTATCAAATTTAGTATCTCTCGTTGCATTGAATGCTTTGATTCCAAAACTTCAATCATATTAGTTTGGTCAAACGTATTGCTTAAAAACTTTCCCTAATCGATGTAATTTTCCCGCATTCAGAAATTTCTGCAATGTGTCGATAACGGAGTCATGTGAGGCATTCAAAGATTTGATCAGGGGGCCACACCGATTTAGCTCGAGCTTTTATTATCTTCTTCATTATCGACCATTTCCCTGGAGTCTAGCATTTGAAAACCCCCATGATAGCGAAGGAATAAGTAATGCTTCTATAGATCTCGGACGCAGAGATTGCCAAATTCATGAATTCTTCGACTGTAGATTTCCATGGGATTTTATGACCAACGCTTGCGTCTATGCCTCTCGTATGTTGCAAAAGGTAGTTGTTTTGATGATTTGGAGAGGTGGCATGTCATAGTCAACATTTATACATTTGGAATTTTGCACCCACAATAGAGGAGAGCTCTGCTTTTTTAGGAAAGGCGAATGATTCTTTGTTTTTAATTCTTTGTGCGGGAGGAAGTTCGGAAAGGAATTAAAAAAAAATGCCGACCAAAATCTCGTTTTTATTTTCAATGAGAGATGAGATGTTGGGCACTTTGTTGTGAGACAATCAATAAATGAAGCTCGGTCCCAAATACAATCCCCAGGGAAATGACACCACCTACCTCCTCCTCCCGATCCCCGGATATTGCAGCTCCCTAGAAGATGTTGGAGGCCTAAAAATATCGACAAGCATAAGGAAAATGCCGCCCCTTGGTTCGAATCCCGGGAGCTTCGAGCGAGATAAACTCATGCACCCCCGAGCTTGAATGAAAGCCCGGAGGAAAACTTGAGGTTTTTTTTCGGGAAGGAGCGTAAATTCTATGCACCCATGTTTTGAATTATTCCATGTCACGTGGCTTGTACTCACCACCGTGAAGTGGTTATAGATATGACCCTAGATTTCTAGGTTTTGGGATCCGATGACTCATCCCGAATAAGGTTTGTTATGGGGTGTAACCACACTCTCCCTTACTGCATTCAAAACTCATTCACACACTCTACACATCCGACAGCAGCTCGCTCCGGTGTTTCAAACTCCGACTCTTTGTTTTGTTCAAGCCATGGTGCTAACCACCCATGTAGAATTCTTTGGTTTTTTCTGCAACTCATTACAGTTTGGTTTGTTTTTTTTATCAAGGAGAAAGGGTTATAAATATTGAGATTAATCCTTGTCTACAAGTGTTGGGAGCTAGGGCTCGGTGATTCCTCATTGTATAGTCGTTGCATTAGGTTATACTAGTAACGATGGGAAATTCTCCTCCACTCATTTAATACTCTTAGAGTTTAGAATTCACTTAGAGATTATCGCAAAGTTAATTTCTCGACCAAAATTAAGGTAATATAGTCCTTGGTCCCAAATAAATTTTAACCAAAATTATTTTAAATCTTTTGCTCAATGGTTTCTATAATATTAATCTGTTTAAGGTTGTTCCAGTCATCTGGCCGTATTTTTCATGAGCTTGTGGCCACACAAGTAGTTCCTAGGGTTTCAAATAAGTTCTTATTATCTTGGAAATGAATGCATGCTTGCTCATTTACGTTTTACTAACAACTATTTTGCATATGTTACTAGGTTTCGCTATAGAGACTTTCCCTTCCATAGCTTGGGCATCCGGGGCTTCATGATCGGCTTAGGTTTTTTCCATGGTTCTTTATGTAACAATTTCCTTTTGTTTTATTGGAACACGTTCCAGTTAATTTATGTCTCTTGTGAGGCTTAGACCCATATTTCCTTTGTCATTTTATTTATGTGATTTCTAATAATGGTTGTTCAGATCCAAAAACCATTTACTAGGTGTTTTATGACAAAGTCTTATATAGTTAGGGTTCTGATTTTATTCAATATCGGAGGAAAAAATTTGATATATATGGATTTTGTGACTTGACTTGTAGTGAATACATTTTTAATAATAGACCTTGCAAATTTTATGTCACCGATAAGCAATTCTATTACCATGAAACATGCTTAATATATGCATTTTTTTTAATTGTTTCACCTTTTAATAATTCTAAGTATTGGTTAATGGTTATGATGTTTCGAACCCTTTAATTATGAAATACCATATTGTGTTTTGAAATGGTTATTACTATGAAAAATTTATATCGATTACAACTCTTCCTATTATTATAGTTTTTACGAGAAATCCTTCTTTCAATGTTTCAACATGTTTATTCATGTTATAAGCTGAAAAAAAATTGACATTTACTTGAATGCATTGGCGTAGTGTTGTCGATAGATTCTTGTTGTGAATTTCCTATTTCAGGTTTTCTTTGGCTTTTCACATTAGTTTTTGGTTTTCAACTTGCAGTTTTTATTTTACAATCTCGACATGCAACCCTCGTTTATAATTTATTAATCATTTACTTCCAATTTTCTCTTTAGTACAATAAATTATTATTTTTCTAGTGTGTGAGTGGGACCTTGTCCCTCTAGGACCTCCCATTCACTGTTTGGATCATATTATATTACATATTGAAACATGGAGGTTTTTGTTTTCCAAATGGAACTAACCTTTGTTCATCATTATTGTAACATCACTCGGCAACCTCACATGAAAAATATCGAGTTAAATTTTTTACAAAATTTACCCATGGGTAACTATTCAAATTAATATTTCAAATTCCTCATTAACTATCAAATAGAATATTCATCATTACATGGAGTACGTTGCATAACTTTTAACAACCACCATTATAACATATTAACATAATATTTTTGATGAAACCTTGCATCCATTTCATGATTCCTTTAACAATATTAATTAACCACATACATGATATTATGAAAATCACATTATAAAAAGAATAAACATCATCAAATTGAAACAATAAGCAATCACATCATTGAACGCCCATATACCCTGGAAACCCCATAGGGTGAAAAGCAATAAATGCTTAATTTTATTATTAAATTCTTGTGAGGGTGTTAATACCTCACTCAATGGCTTATAAGGGATTCCATCCATTAACCATTGTCATGAATATTGTTAACACTGGAAAATCGTACAAGTAGAAGACGACATTAATTAATGTTAGGCAGAAGGATTTACATGGCTGAAAGACATTAGAGAACCTGGAAAGTATTTAAAAATCTCTAAGGTCTGAGGAAAAATGAAATATGATCAAGTCATAAATGATTTTTTATGCATAATCCTTCGAGAAGAGTGGCTTTGTGCGCCTTTTGACTCGAAATGCATGTAATCCTGGGAGTGGCGAAAATCACCTTCCGGAACCAAAAAAAGCACACTCCAGGACAGTGATTTTGCACTTGAAGCCGGATAAGGACAATGACTAAAGCCTCTTTAGACATCAAGGGAGCACACAATGGAATCATCCCCTCTCTTGGGTCACCATCCACAATGTACCAAGAGAGGGATGGAGGATTTGAATTCTACTATATAAGACCACCAAGAGATGAAGAAACTGAGAGCACATTTTTATGCTAGCTAGAATTTCCCAAGAAATATCAACAATGTGTGATCCGGAGCTGAAGATAGAGGGGACTCAATTGTTGGCTATCCAACAAGTTCAGTCCACTACAGTAGAGAGAGGGAGACTTTGCACCAAGGCAAGCTTGGAAGTAAAAACATCCTTGCATCGGAACTTAGAACCCATGTTCTAAGGGCCCTTTGGCAAGAGGGTTGAAGTTTCATCCTCATTTCCTACCAACACTCAATAAGAGGGGTCGAAGATCCACCGTTTGGATTATTGCAGTTGTTTGACTCTATTTAGAGCTTTTGTTTATTTGTTTTAGTTTTAGTTTAAATATGCATGATATTTCTTTATCTGGTATGTTTATGATTCTAGCTTGTTCCACTAACTTGCTTGAATCCACTTCTTTTTTTTCCTGTGACCAATAACTTAAGTGGGTAAACCACACCCCTTAAGTTGGTGTGATTTCGTACATGCGTGCACCAAACACACTAACACAAATATTACAATAAATATAATTTAAATACAAAATATCTAGCCAAAATATATTAAAATCATCATGATATCATTTACCCACAAATATGCAATATTTATATCTTTGTGGTGTCGTTGTGCCTTTAGTGGAACATCCTGTAGCTTGCACTTATCTGCATGGACCATTAGCTCTTTACCTTCCACCATGTGAAACATAACCTATCCTTTGAACAAGTAATCATCCTTTCCTGCCATTACTATTGTGAGCATGCATTGATATTAGGATCACATAAAGTATGAATCAACCAATTCCTAAATATACTAGTGATAATAGCATATTAAGGAGCAAACAGAAGCTAGTCCGTGGTTCGGATTATTCCTCCTTCAATTTCATTTATGGTCCAGAAGCCCACAACCTGCTTTATTCCCTCCTTACATATGAGGTCTCCATCCATGTTCCATTCTCTGTAAATGTGGCAGACAATGATTTCTTTAAAATAGTGTTTCAAATTCAAGACTTCTTCTAATAGTGGAAGCAACATATAATTTTGACATCTGAATTCTACATTAAACCATTTCATGATATTCAAAGAATCTCCAAAGATCTGAGCCGATCTCAAGCCTAGCTGGATAAGCCAACATAGAATAAATTTAAGGGACTGAAGTTCAACGAAGTTGATTTTTCTAGTTTTTAGACCCACTGAGGCTATTAATAACTTTATTGTAGGAAAATGAATTGAGTTCCCTACTCACATCTGTTTGGGGGTCTAAAGCACCATCAAAGTAAGCCCATAGGATGTCTCCTATGATCTCTTCGACCCTTATGACCCTCTCTTTATTTTTTGTACTTGGAATGTGAATATTATCATAAATATTTACCCATTCCACCACTAGATGATTTGACGAAAGTAAATTGTCCCTAAATATGACCCTCTTCCTTGTAAGCCAAGTCCCCCAGGAGACAATCATCGGTAAGTTTTTCACTATATCCTCCTTTGCTTTGTTCCACCAATTTTTCCATGCCTCGTTAATAGATGACCCACCCCATCTCTGAGTGAGATTTAAGATCCTCAATGTTTCTTCTCATAGATTTTTATTGAAAGAAAAATTGAGTAAAATATAATGAATTGCCTCCTCATTTCCCTTACATAGGGGGGCACCATCCTGGCCCTATCTTACTTTTTTATGGAGATTATCTCAATTTGGGACTTTATTATTAAGGATGAACAAAAAAAAGAGCCTAGAATTTGCTGGAATTTTTAGTTTCTAGATAAATTTGTACCACCACGCAGGAGCAACCCACCCTTTTTATGTCATTAGCCAACTATATCCAAACTTTGGGGCATACGATCTAGAAGGGGAGTGAACCCATCTTAGTGAGTCTGGGCGCTTGTGGAGGCAAACATTGGATCTTCGAAGTTCCTTGATAAATCCCTCCCATTCCTCCCGCCGTTGGTTATCAATTTTTAAATCCTCTCCTGATTTCCATGCTTGTCCCCACACTATAGACAGACCTAGGTTTTCAACTTGGCAAAGTCACTAGATCCCTTTAGTAGATAGATGGTCAATCAACTCCCTAGAGAGAGAAAAAGCACCATTGCACCCCACTAAGGGGTCCTGACCTATTCTAACCTATTCTCCGTTCCATACATGCCATGTCAGTCCTTGTTCAATAATTTTTATTGATTCCAGTGTGGCTTTCCATACAACCGAGGCCAATGGGTGTCTTTTGTCTAGGTATCTAAGCCACTCTCCCATTGGAGTATGGTCGATATATTTTATTTTTACAACCATCATGCACAGATTGTCAAAATAAATTAGCCTTCGTCTTAGTTTTGCTGCCAGGGAGGGAGTGAAAGCTGAAATATCCTTGATACCCCGTCCTCTCCATTCCTTCGGGTGTGCCAATTTATCCTAGACCACCCAAGGGAGTGTTGAGTCCTCCTTTGACATTTCCCATAGGAACTTGCTGCAGATCCTCCTTAATTTTGAGAGGATTCCTTTGGCAGTTAGATCAGACCATTAAACCGAGATTTCCAGAAAAACTTACTTGATCAAAACTAGCCTTCCCACCCTAGACAACCATTTGTAGCTCCATTGTTTTATCCAGGATTCAATCTTAGCCACTAGCAAGTGCCAGTCTTGAATCCTATATGAATCAGGTTTTAAGTAAAACCCTAGATATTTAAAATTTTCAGACAAACTTTTTACTTCCAAAGGGATCTCTTATGATATTCTTCCTACTTCCACCCTTGAGAACCCTTCTAGAGTTATGGTTGATTTTTTGCCATTTATATAAGTCAAGTTGCTTTATGAAATAGGTCCAAGATATATTTGATTTTCTGGATGCCAGATATTCTTCCGTTACTGAATAATAGGATATCATCAAGGAACAACAGGTGAGAAATATTGAGGTTGACTTCCACTTCAATCCCTTTAATGTCTCCTCTCCTCCTTGCATCAAGAATCATTTGACTAAGACCTTGAGTTGCTAGGAGGAAAAGGAGGGAGGAAAATGGTCACCCCTAGTGCAAATATCTCTGGATTCGAAAGAAGGGTGTGGCTGCCCCATTAATCAAATTTGAAAAGCTATGCACTGTTTCATTTGCCACTCCAACCACTTCATGAATTTGTCTTTCGTCCAAAAACCAAAACTTATCTTTTGAAATGTTTGTAGAGAGGATGAGTTTCAGACATAAATCAATCACCTTTGCTATGATTTTATAAATGCAATTTCAAAGAGAGATAGGTATAAATTCCTCAAAGGATTTGGGATCATCCTTCTTGGGGATTAAGGCCAAGAAAGTGGAATTGAAATGTTGGTATATGGTACCTTTGACCCTTGAATCTTCAAACACCCCTGCCCAGTCATCCCCCAAGGTCTCAAAAAAGTGCTGAAAAAAATCTACTATCCAACCATCTGGGCCTAGACTTTTGTCCTTCTGCATTGAATTTACCTCAAACTCTTCTTTAGACACTATTTCCATAATATTTTCATTTTCCTCCTCCTCCACATATTGATGGAAGAACTATGCCACTCAGATCACTTTTGCAATGGATGCTTCAGTAGGAGCTTTGAGAAGATTTTTAAAGTGATTACTTCCCAGGAGGGAGAGGACTTCAAAGTATTTTGATGTCCTTCCTTGCTCTGATTTCATGCCCCATATGGTATTTATATTATTCCTTCATTTTTCAAAGTTCTGGAAAAATTTTGAGTTTTTGTCCCCCACTGTCAACCAGATAGATCGACTTTTAAGTCTCTACTATTCTTCCTTTTCCATAAGTATTTTCCTTTGATTTGATTACAACAACTTGATTTTATCCCCTTTTCACTTGTTTCATATCCATCTTCCTTTGGATTTTCAAGCCGCTCTAACTCCTCTCCTATATGTCGCAGGGTTTCCTCCTCTGAAGCTCTTTTCTTTTTCTCCCAATCCAGAGAGGCCTTTTTCATTAGCTTTAGTTTTTCCATGAAGAGGTAGCCTTTGTCCCTTCCCAACTCCTCACCCACCATCCTCCAAGTTGATTGAAACAAGATGCTATAGGATTCAACCTTGAGCCATGACGGGTTGCACTTGAAAGGGGATCCTGGTTTCTTATGAGGGCCTTTTAGTTCCAAGAGAACAGGAAGATGGTCCAAGTCTCCACCTTCCCCTACCTAGTGCTGGAAAACCAGGGTTCTTCTCACCAAATTATCCTTTAAAAGAAACAGATCCAATATCTTTGCCACATGTTCAGCCCCAATTCTTCTATTCCTTCAAGTAGGGCAGGGCTTGATTAGATTAATGTAAACAAGACTCTTTGATGTTATATTATTTAGGAAGAACTCTTCTAGGGGATCTGCATGAGCTGAGGGTCCCCAAGCTTTTGATAACCCCAGTGAAAAGTTCATATCTCCACCTATTACCAGATTCAGGTTCCCCATAAAAGATTTTGAAAAAATATTATTCCAAAACGGAGCTCTATCTGTACAAGGACCATAAACATTCATTATAATTAATGTCAAGTAGAGATCAAGGGAGTAGACCTCCATTCCTAGGGTATGTTCCAGTCCCCATGTGTTTAACTCCTTCAATCTTCCTTCTCTGACCTTCATTTTGCATCCAGTGTCTGGAAAGACTAACCGGGGAATAATTTATTCAAAGCTCCCTTTATCTCTTCTCCAACTCGCAAGGTTTCTTGAAGCATCATAATATCAGGCTCATAGGACTTGAATAAGTCCCTTAAGGGTAGTTTTTTACAGCTACTAGAAAAACTTCTATAGTTTAAAGACATAATTATCATTTACAACCATGGGAGGGGGTCCGCTCTACTCTAAGCACCCCTGAAAGTGAAAGCTGTTTCCCATCGGCTATGTCGATTTTAGCTCTTAGCTGGGCTTTGGATAAATTATACTTCCTACCTTGTGATTTTCGAGGTCCTATTGATATGGGTTGAGTGCCTAAACATCTCACCGCTTCCCAAGGCATTAATTTCTTCTCTCTGGGTCTTAGGTTGTAATGGGGATTCTCAAGGGAAGGGGTCTGATGTAAGGATTCATCAAAGCATGAGGCTATTAGAAGGTTCATATTAATCTCAGGAGTTGCAATAATGGTACAATCCAATGCCTCCAATTAGATCCAGGATGAAGAAACTACATAATTACAGGCTTGGAGGGATCAGGCTGTTGAGCTGCTAATATGACCACTTTTTAACACCTATTTCATCCATTTATACTCTTCTTTATCATGTAATTTATCATAATTTATCATATAAATCCATTTTATAATTATTTATGCTCTTATGGATAAATATTATTTCTTCTCCTTTATTTTTAATAAATTGATGATTATTATGCATAATTTTATCAATGATGGTTTATTAATATATTTTGTAACAACACTCACCATTTTAGCCTTCTAGATTGTAGATTTGATCTCCAGCACATCATTCAATATTCCAACTCAGAAATTCGCTGGAATAAGAAGTGACAATTTTGCGGTTGATATTATGGGCAAATGGAGAAGAATCTGGAAAATCCGAAACATGGGTTTTGTCCAGAACGGACCGAATTAACTTTATTGAAGAACGGTTTGCCCAAATTCGGCCCGTATTGAGAGAAATGCAAGGTTCTTTGAGCACGGTGTTCTCATATTTACTATTGCGGCCGTCTTCCAAATTATCTCAGCTGAAAATCCAAATTCGACTTGTTCCTGTTGAAAGATTGATGGAAATATCTTTTCTTGTTGATCAAGTTGTTGGGGACAATCCAATATTGTTATGAGGGATCATATTTACTATTTAATTTCTCTTCTTTCTGATTATAAAAGGAGAGCATGTATTATGTATTGGGGAAACTATGGATAAAACATTCCTTTTGTAACTCTTTCATTTATTATTGGCTCTCGTGATCAGAGAGCGACTGCTGTAAACATTATTATGCTTGATTAATACAATATCTTGTTGTAGTTTATTTTCTTAACTCTGGAGTAAAGCTTAGCGGCGTTTCACTGGTGGTTACGGGCCCGACCCTGGTGGATCGATCCGACGTTTGTATCATTACCTTTCAATTATCGTCATGTGATAGTTTGTATTTGTTTTCATTACATTTGCAAGTTAATTGGTTTTCTGTTTCATTGCTTATTTGATATCAGTGTGTTATATTGACGAATCGCGTTGTTGTTCCTGTATGATTTAACAAGAATCTTAATTCTGTATAATTTATATTGTTATACCTTAATAGAGCTTTGCTATTCTATTTCCATTATTGTTTCATTCCATTTGCTGTTCCAATTGATTTCTGTTCTGTTTGACTGTTGTTCATTTGCAGATTGTTGTTCAATAGAATTTTCCATTCGATTCCATTAGTTAAGAGTTTGTTGTTCGGATTTATTAAATAGGATTTTCTATTCAATTCCTTTGATTATAGTTTGTTTTTTGTTTACTTCTAGAGCCACTATTCATTGTAGTTGATTAATTGCAAAGAGTTTGGTTTTGAGAGCTTTCATAGTTTCCTTTCATTAGCAGCATTTAGTTCAATTTATATTTCCTTTTAATTTCTTTAAAGAGGGACTGTCAACTATAGAGAATACTGGTTATTGCTTCCACGTTCTGAGATTGATTTTCTTGTTCTAGTTTGATTTCAATTGCATCAATTTCTAGAGGAATGAGTTATCGCTACTGTATCCTTGATTGATATTTTCTAAGTGAATGATTGGATTTCAGAGCATTTGAGTTTATGTTATTGTAGTTATATTTCTTTTCCAAGCATCCATTTAATCTTGTATTTAGAACACTGTACTACATATTACAAAGCATTACTCTTAGATTGAATTGCAACCTCAGACAGAGTACATTCTTGAAACAAAAATTCATTCCTGGATTGATAATTAATGTGAGATAAATAGGTGTTAAAAAGATACTTTTTATACCTCAACATAGGCCTTGAAAAAGAGAAAAGCGAAGATATCAACTAAAATTTAGAGAAAGGATAGGGTCCAAGACTGCACCCTCCATCTGAGGCGTTGAGCCCTTATCTCCACCTTCCCCTAAGGATGGCCGATGCAGATCTTCCATATGAATATGTTTTTGAAAGGTTGCTGAAGTGTGTGTGCATATCTTGAGGTTCCTCTGCATCTTGCTGAGCCTTATCCCCTTCCATCCCTTGCATTAAATCCACTCCTTCCTCTTTATTTTTCTCCTCTTCCTTACTTCTTCTTGCCACCCCTGAATCCATTTTATTTTTTCTTTTTCTTCTATACCCTAGAGGGAATTCCTTTGCTAGGTTCCCATACTTGTGACAACGATGGAACCGAAAGGGCATATACTCATAATTGATCATATAAGTGAAAGATAAATCCTTATATTTCAATAGAATTTCCTCTGCCAATCCTTCCTTTGGGTTTAAACAGAATAGGATCCTAACAACACTTTTGTCCATTGTTTTTTGGAATAACATTTAAACTCCAAAAATTGACCTAAGGTATTCCCAATTAATTTAAACACTGACTCTGTCCAGAAAGGGACCGAAAATCCTGGAATTTTTACCCTTACCAGTGTCTCCTCCACCTTTTTGCACTCTGCATCGCATAAGGGGTTCCATTTTTTGAAAATAATTGGGCATTTTCCGAAGTTCCAATTGTGCCTCAGTACCCATTCCAGAGATTCAGTCTTACTGAATTTAAACATAAAACATCCACGAGATATTTTTGACATTTCAAACTACCACTACGGAGCCTCGTTTTAGGCTATTGAAATCCATTCCTTGATATGGCCGAGTGTTTTTTCCCCTTTTCTCTATTGAATAATGTGGTTTCAGCTGCCTCTATTACCTCGTCGATTTTAATATCTACGCCTAGCACGAGATTAGGGTTTGTCTTCTTCCTATTTATCAACTTAACTTTCTTTCTCTTACCTCCTGCAATCCTTCTCCCTCCTCCTTCCCTGAGCCCTAGTGTTATTTATTTTGCATTGGAGCCTCCTATGAAGAGCCGCCCTTCCCACCCTTCCACCAAGTTTGGTAGCTCTAAGCAAGCTAGTACCTCTCCTTCCTGACCCTTCCTGCCCCCTATGCATGTAAAAACCACCTCTTCCTGGCGTGCACCGAGAACCCCCTCTTGTTCCTCTATTTGACTAAGGAAAAAACCCCCTCCAAAGTGGTCGCTTCTATTCCCCTCTCTAGTGACTGGGTTTAGCAAGAACCTCTTGTATTCCTCTGTTTGAGTTTCTACTACCTCGACACTCTGACTTGGGGAAAAAAACTCATGTGAAATCCTTCCCCTTGATTGTAACAAGATTTTTTAGGCTATGGAATAGTCCAATTGTACCCCCTAACTTACTTGGATTCCTTTCGCTTCCTCCACCGCTTTCTCCGGCTCCAGAGGTGTGAAGGTCTGCTGCAGTTCTAGGCTTATGTCCACCGACTAGGCTCCGTAGCTCGTACTGAGTATAATTTCCTCTAGCAACCGTAACACTTTTCTTTTCCCCTAAGCCTCCCATGAACTTCGTGACTTAGCTCCTACACGCCCTCTTGGGTGAATATATTTCTCAATATTCTTCTCTGAGATGTCCAAACCCCAGACCATTAGAATGTATCTTTACTCGAGATCATGATTAATGGATTCCAATTCTCTAACCATGGTTATTGTAACTATTCACACGTAAAAATCTTCCTCGTAAGCGGTAAACCACTGCAAAGTATATAGGCACATGCTTGATTCTTCGTAAGGAAGCAAGATTAGGGGAAATAGTAAACCCCAACTCCATTCTTCTGAGGCCTAAACCCTTGTTTCCCCCGTCCTCATTCTTGATGCATGTCATGGGTGTTAGTGACATTCCCAAGTGTCCTTCGTACCCCAACACTGATGTTAGATGCCTCAGACCCAAAGCCCACCTGGATCGCTAAAAATTGTTCTATGTTGACCTACGATCGAATCCGATCGCCATTGCTAGCATTTCCAACCGGTCGCCATCACAATTTTTCCATCACCTTCCTATTCTAAATAAAATTTATTCCTCAAATATTATTAAGTTTTTTTCAATTAATTTTAAATTTTTTTGTTACTTTAATGATGTATTTTTTTCAATTATTTTTTATTTTATATCTTCACTAGCAATTCTTTCTTTACATAATTTTCATTCTTTATATATCCTTACTCCCCTAATATTGGAAGAGATTTTAGCTAAGATGGCCCCTAATCATTTCATGGTAGAATATTTTAGAAATATCACCATGATATATTTTCCTCTCTGGAATCCCTCAAATTTGTGAACCCACCAAATGATCCAACCAATTATGTGTGTTGTACTACATGTAGATAGATGCAAATGAAATGTTTGAATTGTCTCCACTATTTTAGACCATGTGATAAATTTTGTACTTCAAGCCATCACATTATAGTTGTGATAAATTTTGTACTCCGAGCCATCATATTATAGTTGACAACAATGATCAAATTTGAAGGTATGCTCTTAATTTCATTTGGAAGGGCATATATTCATCTAACCCGTAAAGGATGAAAGGTTAAAAAAGAAGTTTCACTTCTACTGAAAAATATATATTAAATAAAACCCTCATAAAAAAAAGTCATAATCAAATAATGTCCTTCTAAATATTTTAAACCTAAAATTTTTAAAGAGTAGCTACATTAAAACACTATAAAATCTCAATATAACTAGTAAATAAGCAAAACAAATTCTCAAATTCCATTAAAAAAAGGTAAACATGTGTTTCTTCTATTCATTTGATGACCTTCAAAAGTATTTGGACTTACATAATTGAAAATATAAATCTATTTTCCCATTGGAAATGGTTTTCTAGTTATCCTGTTTAATTTTCAGAAGCCTCTTTTACATACTCACGTGATTGGTGGGATAACGAGAATAGCTTGCCATAATTGCATCAAATATGGCAAGCCTTCAAACCATTTAGGTTAATCTCCACATAGGTCTGATTCCATAAATATGATTTTTAAGGTATGATTTACAAATAGTATGAATAAATTCATCCATTTCACTCAAACATCTAGCGATATCCACAATAAATGACTCCCCAACGCTAAATTTTTCACATAAAAATTTCAATTATGTTTTGTTGGTCAATATATATCATTCACTTCTTAAAAATAATGTTGAGAAGTGAAAAACTTATCCACATTAAATAAGTGAAAATCTATGAATCTCCTATCTAAATATTTAATCACCTTTACAACAAAACAATTTTCCAAAATAATACACTCATCTAGTAGCCCCAATGTTTTCATCTTTGGAAAAATATTGAACCTCAATGGATGTAAATGTACCATACCTCTTCTATATGAAAATTCAAGGGTTCCTCTTTATTCTCTAACTAAAAAAGAGGACATGTTCACTGCATATACACCAAAAAACTCTTCCAAAACACCGTTTACAAAACATGCTAATAGAAACATCTAAAGTAGTGACAATAGATGTAATATAAACACGATCCTCTTTGAAATTTGATTTAAATTATTTAATTCAATAAACATGTATGCAAGTAAATGGATGCAAAATTGCACTTGAAATATCGTTGCCAACTCATACTTTTTTTCTCCCCTAACTCCCCAATCCTTTAACAAGGAATACATGTGTTTAACAAGTCTTTCCATAACCTTTCCTCTAGAGAGCTTCCTAATTTGATGAATTTGTAAGACCATTAAATTAATGATTTGAAATGTATACATTAGATCTCTCAATTTTCCATGTATTTTTGTTGATTTCCCAAGCCATTAATAAAATTTGTTTCCAAATTTGTTAATATATTACAACTCTGGAAAATGAGATGAATGTATAAACAGCAATGTATAAATCAATGCTTCCATAGATTTGATCGTAATTTACAATTATGGAGATAGCTTTCGTATTAATATTGATTAGAGAAGAGATAGGAGAAATATCATACCACTTGTCTTTTAGTAGTTGGATCTCCCAGTTTTTGGAATGCTCCAAATTCTATTCGAGAATCCAGGTCCGAGTCAATATCAGCAAAAACATCTCTGAATAAGGTCCTAGCACCATGCCAAATGTGTTCATAAAAGAAAAGGAGAGCAAATGTAGCATGTCCGAAAGTAAACAAATGGAAAAAATAGTGGAATTTGTGTCCACATATCAAAGTATAATAATTGGAAGCTAAAAAAACCTTTTTTTAAATGAACACTCAAATTAGATTCAGTCAAAATTAAAATTAAAATTAATAATTAATTGATATCACCAAATTCATTTAAGATATATATATATTTTTAGATATAGCGGTTGATTTTTGTCTTGCTTTAATAATTTCTTCTAATAATTTTCTAATTGAATTGTTTAATTAAATTGTTTTTTTTCTCTAATATTTTCTCAAATTATAATAAATTAAGATTATTACACATAAACTAGTAGTAATAGTAATAATGTAGAACAATAAAATTAATTTCTAACTTAAAAATATGTAAAAATAAAAGTATCTGAAGAGAAATTGAAGAAATTGAATCTGAGAAAATGAATAAAGATATGACTACTAGTCATCAAGTATCTAAAAATTAAAAATATCTAAAAAAAAACTAAAAATATCTAAAATTAAAAAGAATCTGTACTTAAACATGTCATATGACTTACGTGGCAACGAAATCGAGATAGGCAAAGCACCCTATCATACACGAAATCGAGATAGGCGAAGCATCCCACTGGAGTGCGAACTACTCAACACAATGCGTAGTCGCGAAATTCCGGACAACCGGAGTGTTTTCGGGGAGTCGCGAAATTCCGGACAACCAGAAACTCCTTACAACAGGAAACTCTAAAGGACACGCGTTCAGGACATCAAGAATCACATAATTCATCCTAACTCTTGCTGTGCTCAGTACATCAAGAAGGTGCCGTAACTATGCTATAAACGCACGCAGGAGATTATGAAAAGTGGAGCAGCAGCAGCAGTAAATATTGTGTTCACCATTTCCATCATCTGTGACTTCAACTTTCATGAACACAGAAGATGGAAATTGTGATCCATTATTTACTTTGCATATCATCCAACATAAATTCAACACCTGCAATGCAATTCTAGATTAATGCACCGGGGGTCAAGTTATCGTGGAACCCGTAAAAGTATTCCTCTCCACAAAAAGTGTGAATCATCCTCAGTTTTTTCAAAATGTATTTGTGATTCTCAGGGTTTGCATACTACATGTTTACAAGCTGATGGAATAGGGCAAAGATTAATGCACACAAACAATGAATTTAATATTTTCTATGAATTGAATTTTCATTCATGTTTTTTTAAAGTTATTGAAATGTTAATAATATTCATGTGTTTTATATTTATTAAAAATTTACTGGATGGATTTTAAAGTTTAAAAGTTTCAAAATTAAAATTAAGATGATTCTCTAAATTAAAATTATTAATAAAATATATTTGAGAAAATATTTCAAATTTGAAAAAAAATTATGATAATTTTTTTAATATTATTATATAAATTAAATGATTTGTAAATCAGAATATTACATCTTATTAAAAAAAATCATAATGATTAAGTAAATTATAATTTATTTCAATTTATTTTTATTATTAATAATATTAATTACAACAAAATTAATTATGTTATGTGTTTTTGGAATAAGATTTTCAAAATTTAGTTTGATTATCAATAATTATTAAATAGATGATAAGGATTTAACCTCCACACAATATTCTAGTCCTGCTAGAATTATTTCTTTTGGAGTAAAACTTTTACAATTTTAATTTAATTATAAAAAATTTATTAATGGATGATAAAGATTTAAACTCTATCAAATAGTTTATAATATTTTTAATAGTAGTTACAAATCAATGATTGAGATTTATCTCTAAAGTAGTTATGCCTTTTTCATTTTTAATTAAATTGATTAATTAAAAAAATATTTCATATGAACATGATTTATGGTTTTTTGAGCCATTTTATTGTTCCATGGTTTTGTAGCAAAGCCTATTTATAGGTTAAAAATATTCATATTTTTGACATAAGGCTCAATATTTAATATGTGACATCAAATATTCTATAATATTACATGAGGTTAAATCCCTACCATCCACCAAACAATTATTCATAATTAAATTAAAATTTTAAACATCATATTCCAAAATAAATGCATCTTTGCACATAAATATATATACTACCACAACAACTTTAATAAATGTGATTGATATACCCAGTACCCATCAACTTATTTGAATGTATTTAAATTCAAATTTATTTAAAAACACTTTCAACCAGATCAATATTCTCAAGGTAAGATCAAAGTCAAGATAAATAAACTTTCAACAAGGTCATATTATGGGATAAAACATTCTAAAGTATTCATAGTAGTTATACATTATTATAAATATTAATATATTAATATTACATACATATTACACCCATAGGTCATGGATTTTTTTTCCATTCCAACTTCAAGCTATTAAAAAGAAAATATCTGATTTGTACGTGCTAGGACTATCAAGATTTATGTTCAATCTATTGAATCAATATTTGAAACAATGCATTCTAAAACAAAATCAATTCGAAAAGAAAATTCGTTACCAACTTCGATTTTACTAAGATTAAAAATACTTATTAGATTTTTCATTTAGCCAAAATAGTGAATATCTTCACAATTCTCAACACTTTCTTCATTCAAATATACCTCTAACTCAAAGTCCAAATCCATTGTTTGAACGAGGCCCAAATCCACATAGGGTCCCCACTATTTTTTCATGATTGTCAAAATTTTCTTCATTCAAATCTACATCTAACTCAAAGTCCAAATCAATGGTGTGAACAAGGTCTCAATCCACATAGATTCCCCACTGTGTTTGATAGTCTTTCAGATTTGGAAGGAGCTTGAGGTCATGATTGAAAGAAAAGCAATGTGAAACCCCTACAGAAATGTGAAACCATTTGTCACGACATGCCCAACTTCTGCTTTTCCTATTGATGTAGGAGCATATGCTCTAAGTCAAAAGTCCAAGAAGAAATTAGACCTTAGGGTCTTTACATTTGTCCAAGGAGGAACTATTGTAAAGAGACATTGTAAAACTCATGTAAAAAGTATTTTATTTCTTAGTGAGCATTGATAGGGAATATGCTTAGTTGTTAGGTGTCAATGATGTTGAGTTAATGTAACAAATACCCTTAAGAAATGGGATATTAGAGAGAATATTTGGTGTTTATGCTAGGAAGATAGAAAAGTCATAAATTAGGATTTCCTTAGAATAGAAGTGGTTACAAGTTTGTAGGAGTCGATTGAGGGCAAATAAGCTCTGAATTGTATTATAAAATTAAATTGTAAGCTTCGAAAGAGAAGAGGTGAAATTAAACAAAGAAGATTAGGTTAATAGATAAAGGCGAGAGCTAAGAGATAGAGAGGGTTTTGTTGAAGGGAGAAAGGGCCATGTAACAATGCATCAGGCCAAAGCTATAATGTAAACATGTTTTTCTTGTATATGCATAATTTGTTTTATTAATGAGAAACATAATTCATGTAATTGTATTGTGTCTTTGTTACGAGCTGAGTGATCCGTAACGAGCTAAAATGGTTTATGTGTAATAAACCATTGTTGTATGAATTCTGATAAATTTTAATTAAATGAATAAGTTTTTTAGAGTGATAAAGAACTTAATGGTTGGGTAGAATCATGTGTGATTCCATTTTGGAGCGAGTAAATGTGTATGCAGGTCGAGAGAAAGAAACAAAGCATAATTCTGGATATGGAGAAGTAATGCAGAAAGGTTTTTTGTATTTGGGATTGAGATAGTGTGCTAAAGTGTGCGACAACATCAAAGATCTGAACGAATGAATAGAAGTTAAAGCTCACGAGGGATTAGTGCAACTAAATACTGAAAAAGCTTAGGAAGGATAGCGAGAAGGAAATGAAGATGCAAAGCAGTGGTGGTCAAAGTAATAGTAGAAAAGATTAAGGCAAAAAATCCTTTAAAATATTTCCAAAGGAAGGGAATGGATGACGAGGACTAAATCACAAAGATCTGAGCGAATATCGATGGTCTAGATTACTTCGCAAGGTAAGTTTGGAAAGCTGCAAATTGAACATGTGTTAGGAGGAGGATACAAGCGCACATCGCAATCGACAATCGTTATATTTACATGTTAAGCCATCGCAAGTTAAATGGTATAAGTTGCGATGCGGTGAAGAGGATCCACGTGTTGTCGGGGTCCACATGCATATCGCATATCGCATGCGATATGGCACAATTAGTTGACGACAGAGGTTAAAATCTGTGACATGAGAAATGTTATATTTTCCGAAGTAAGAAGTGATAAGTTTTCCGAAGTATGAAATGGTAAGTTTTGCGATTTGTGAAGTGGAAAAATCAACGAACTTGCGATAAGTTCTGAAAAGTGCAATGCGAGATTACGCAGGGAAGAGCCTCGGTAAAGGTGTAGAATATTTTTAAGCATGAAGCAGTCACGTACAATAGGAGAAAGAAGTTAAAGGTTTAAATGCATAAGTGAAGGATAGGTTTTATGGGTTTTACGAGTATTAAATCCTGGGAATGGGCAGACAATTTAAGTTTCTGCGTATGTGGGTATTTTGCGGCCTTTTGGCTGCATCATATGGTATTAGAGCGAGGTTAATGAAAAAAGTTGTTATAAATGAAGATTGCAAAGCTAAACTATGTAGAAGACATTTGGTAGCAGAACGAAATAGGATTATGTGTGAAATAGAAGGTGAATGCAAGTGTGATTGCGGAAGGAAGTGGAGATTAGTAAACCAAATATGATTTGCAGAAAATTGACAGAGATATTGCAGAAACAAGATATCAGATTTTAAGTCTGACAAGGAGTACACATACTGAGGTAAAGTATGGCAGAAGATGGGAGTAAGTGATACACTTAAGAAGATATTAATGAAGCATAAAGAAAACACAGTGATGGTTGTTTTCTTGTGGAGAATGGAGATTCACTTGAACGTGAAGAGTGGATGGAGACTACTTGTGAAATCATGCAGGTATTATTTAATTCTGATTTGAGTTTTGCAGGATTAAACATAGATTAAAGATTGATAGTTGCAGCTAATGAAGTATCATAGGAAAAGAAAGATCACCAACTTAAGAGCAGTGATAAGGATTTTTGAGTGAAAGAAGAGTGTGCCCAGAACCAAGTATTTCATTTGTGATTGAAATAAAAGAGGATAGTTGTGTTCTCAAAAGTACAGATGAGTTGAAGCCTAGAATAAGTAGAGGAATGCTCAAAGAAAGTTCCATAGAGGGTACTAGTGGCCAAGTACAGAGGAAATCTTGGTGAGGTAAGTTGTAGTAAGGAGGACTTGTTATTGCAGAGGCTTAAGTATAGCTCATAATGAGTGAGGAAATCATAGAGATAGAGGAGAATATGACTACTGATAGTCATAACAAAGGTTCTGAGAGAGACCAAAGTAGAAGAAAAGTGAATAAAGATGTCAAAGAAAATGGAATGGATGAAGAGTATGAGAGAGAAAAGGATGAGATTAGAATGCAATTAAATTTTTTGATGAAGGTATTTGAGAGGAGTAAAGAAGACCAGAGATTTGGTTTTAGAATGAGAAATAAAATGAAGTGGGATAAGCTACAAGAGAAGAGAGAACAATAGGTGAATATGCAGTTAATAGAGGAGCTAAGGAAGCTTGAGAAGATTATGGATGTGTAATTGAGGACAGAGAAGCTTGGATGAGTTGAGCTACAGCAAGACAACATTTCTAGAGGATAACAAGTTTCTTTTGAATTTAAGGAGGGAGCAGTGATGTCTGAAACATTAGTTTAGGAAATTGAGCCTTATGATTTTGAAATTAATAATTTTTGTATGTTTGCAGGTGATGTCAAAGAAGACAAAGAAGAGAGAAATAATTTGAGTTTTGAGATAATTAGATCTCATATGGAAGATCATATACAATTAGGAGTAGGTATTGGAAGATCATACTGAAAGTAGAACTTTGGCTCACAATGATGACCAAAAGCAAGAAGAAGTGGAGAAGGATATCACGCGACCAAGTGAAGTGCTTAAGGAGGCTGATAAGAAGACCATTTAATATTTTTTTAGTCATGTAGAGGACTTAGAACAACAAGAGGAAGATTTGATGACTGGATCATCAAAAGAGACCATTGGGTCTTGTGATTTTGAGATTGATAATTTGACTGTGTTTGCAGGTGTTGCAGAAGGAAATCCATCTCTTGGAATTGTCTTGAATGAAGTTTAGAATTGTTAGGAAAATTACGATGATGACTATATTTCAGATGAAGATCAAGTTGAGTTATTGCAGAATAAGGAGTTCATAAGTTCCTTATTTAGTGAAGAAAGTATCTCCAAAGAAGGTGAGACAGTTATGTCTCATGTGAAGGAACCTGTTATTATTGAGGATAGGGAGAAATTGTCTTTTGTGAGTGGCCAAAGGAAGACTCTTGGATAAATATCTAAAGATGTCATAGAGATAAAGCATCAAAATTTTATTCTAATGAAAAATGAAGAAGTAGAGTCGCCAAGAAATTAGACCCGTGACAAAGAAGGAGATAGTGAGGATTGTATAGAGTTTTTGGAAGAAGTTCCAAGTGAGATGAAAAATTTGTGGCATGAGCTAAGTCTTTTGGAGAATAGACTAGAAAGTCAGAGAATGAATATTCTGAATGTACATTTGAAATTGATCAAAGGTGAGGCAGGCTTGTCTCATGTAAAAAAGGAATCAGTCTTAGAACTGAAGAAAGCTGAATTGACTACGAGGATTAGTTAAGGCGGTGAAGGAAAATCACTAAAGGTTTTCAAGGAAGAGGAATAAAGATATGATGGAATTGATGAAAAACAGTGTGATGAGGTGTTTGAAAGGAATCAGGTAGAAAGTGAAGTACTGAACTATTTGATGGAAGCATATGAGTATGATGTTTTTATCAAAGTTATTGAACATAGGTTGTTTTGAGATGAGATGAAATTTCAGAAGAAACAGGAGGGTAAGGATGTAATGGTGGTAGTAATAATCCAACAACTTCAAAGAGAAGATAAAAAACAATAGTTTTAATACAATTGGAAAAGTGAGTACAAGTTAGAAGATAAAATGGACATGGAGATTGAAAAAATAAGAAGGTTGATGGTGAAGGTGTCTCAGAAGAAGACAAAAACAAAGAAGCAAAGCAACAACAACAAGAAAAGGACAACAAAATAATGTGACAGCATAGCCAGTGGGGCAATGCAACATAAATTATGGAGACCTGGAGAACAACAACAAACAACAATAACAAAAACCAAAGATAGATTACAGAATGAAGTATGGGATCCAAGAGAACAACTATTAAAGACACATGATTTGGAGATCATTATTATTTTTCACCTAGGGAGTCTGATGCATGAACATCTTCTCTAAGTCAAAATTCCAAGAAGAAATTAGACCTTAGGGTCTTGACATTTGTCCAAGGAGGAACTATTGTAAAGAAACATTGTAAACTTAGTTGTAACATTGTAGACATTGAAGGGAATATGCTTAGTTGTTATATGTCAATGAGTGTTGAGACAATGTAAAAAATCCCCTTAAGAAATGGGATATTAGAGAGAATATTTGTTGTTTATGCTAAGAAGATAGAAAATTTATAAATTAGGATTTCCTTAGAATAGAAGTGGTTACAAGTTTGTAGGAGTTGAGTGGGGGCGAATAAGCTCTGAATTGTATTATAAAATTAAATTTTAAGCTTCTAAAGAGAATATGTTGAATTACACAAAGAAGATTAGGCCAAGAGATAGAGGCAAGAGCCAAGAGACAGAGAGGGTTCTGTTGAAGGGATAAAGGGCCATGTAACGACGCATCAGGACAAATATAGAATATAAACATGTTTTTCTTGTATATGTATAATTTGATTTATTAATGAGAAAAAAAATTCATGCGATTGTATTTTGTCTTTGCTATGAGCTAAGTGATCCATAATGAGCTAATCTGTTTTCTGTGTAATAAACATTGTTGTATGAATTTTGATAAATGTGAATTGAATGAATAAGTTTTTCTGAGTGATAAAGGACTTAATGGCTGGGTAGAATCATGTGTGATTCCAGTTTGGAGCGAGTAAATGTGTATGCAGGTCGAGAGAAACAAACCAAGTCGAATTCTAGATTTAGAGAAGTAATACAAAAGGGTGTTGTATATTCGGGATTGAGACGACGTGCTAAAGTGTGCGGAAACATCAACGATCTGAGGGAATGAATAGAAGTTAAAGCTCAGGAGGGATTAGCACAACTAAATACTGAACAAGCTCAGGAAGGATAGCATGAAGGAAACAAAGATGCAGAGTGGTGGCGATGAAAGAAATAGGAGAAAAGATTAAGGCAGCAAATCCTTTAAAATATTTCCAAAGGAAGGGAATGGATGACGAGGATTAAATAGCAAAGATCCGAGTGAAGATCCATGGTCCAGATTACTTCGTAAGGTAAGTTTGGAAAGATGAAAAGTGAACACCTGTTAGGAGGAGGATACATGCACACATCGCAATCAGTGATCATTATATTTACCTGTTAAGCCATTGCAAGTTAAATGGTATAAGTTGTGATGTGGTGAAAAGGATGCACGTGTTGACGGGGTCCACATGCATATCACATATCACATGTGATATGGAACAATTAGTTAATGACGGAGGTTAAACTTTGCAACATGGGAACTGTTATATTTTCCTAAGTCCAAAGTGATAAGTTTTTCGAAGTGCGAAATGGTAAGTTTTGCTGTTTGTGAAGTGGACAAATCAACGAACTTGCGATAAGTTCCGAAAAGTGGGATGGAGGTTTACGATGTGAAATTGCGCAGGGAAGAGCCTCGGTAAAGGTGTAGAATATTGGTAAGCGTGAAGAAGTCATGTACAATAGGAGAAAGTGATTAAAGGTTTAAATGCATAAGTGAAGGATAGCTTTGGGAGAAAATGAGTTTTATGAACCTATCCAAATGGGGAAAATTCAGAGTGTATACTCTTTTACGAGTATTAAATCTTGGGAAGGGGTATACAGTTTAAGTTTCTCCATATGTGGGTATTTTTCGGCCTTTTGGTTGCATCACCTCTTCCATTGTTTTTACAGCACAATACCAGAGGATCAAACTAAAAAATAGACAACACATCTTAATTATTTGGAGCTGAAATATGAAATTAGGAAGAATTAATGAAATGATGGATAACACTTTGAAGATCTCCAAATGACATTCCTTTTAAATGACCTTGTTGATACAACGCTCCCACACCTGTGTGTTGCTACAATGGTCCCACCCTATGCTTGAAGTAGTTGATGTGTCTAGGTAACAATGTGAAACGTTTCTTGTGACCATGTGGCATATGAAATGAATGGATATGGGGATGGGAAATTAAAGGGATGGATGAAAAGGGTGGAATGAAATGATATGAATGGAGCTGGATTTTTTTATAATATTTTTAATTATATTTTAGAATTGGTGAAAAAAATGGCTTTTAAATTAAATATGTTATTTCTTGATTCGAAGCTAAAAACGTTTTTAAATACTTTTCATATTATCTGTTGGATGATGTAGTAGACAAAGAATATTATCTTGAAATCAGATCTTGTCCACTCATTCATTTAAAAATAAAAATTAATATGTTATTTCCTTATTTGAAGCTATTTTTTTTTTTAAATACTTTTCATATCCTCCGTTGGATAATGTAGTAGACAAAGAATATTATTTTGAAATCAAATCTTGTCCACACATTCATTTAAAAATCAAAATTCCTCAAGTCCAATTCCAAAATAGACTACACCTATGGCATAATTGACATAATTAATATAATATTTCAAAACATTAATATTTAATTTGTTATTAATTATTAAAAAAATAATATGAATATCCAAAAAGTTGAGATAATGATTGAAAAACCATCAAAATATGGATATGATATGAGTTAAGAGATGGATTATATATATATATATATATATATATATATATATATATATATATATATCTAGTTTGTAAATAGAATTTTTGTGATATTTTTTTAATTATTTTTTAAAATCATTTTGTATTATTTCCAAAAAATCATATTATATCATTTCTTCTTTAAACAGAATACACAATCATACTACATTTACAACCTTCCCAAGCTTTGATCTTGGTACAACTAGCCCATTTGTAGTTTACCTGTAAGTGATCGAGTGATTTGGCTCACGGGCATGCTTGTGCTCACTCATTAATGGAGCCAAAATGATGGAAAAGCCTTTTTCGAGTTTGGTCATAGAGTTAAATTATTATGTAGAGGGATGCAATGGCTCTACATGATGCTGAGTTGAGGAAAAATATTTTTTGGTCTGGTCAATTTGGGAATATCACAACAAAATAAGATTTGGAGAAATAATGTATCGAAATATCCTAAGACCAAATCTATTTCACCCACTCCTAAAGGGAAGAAGTTGAGGCCCAAAAGATATTAAATTGGAAAATAAGCACTTATCATTCATAATATGCATCCATGAAGCTACATATCACATTATCTACATCGAGAGATGGGGTTTTCGTTACCTGATCTACCATAAATATCGATCCTGATAGATATTTAGGGTTTGGCGATTGAGGTCTAGGTTTAAGAACATTCTTGTAGAACTTCGGTTGGGATGAGGAGGATGTAAAACATCTGGCTTCTGGCTCCACCCCTTACTCTTCAAACAAAATAGATCATAACATCCTTAGCTATGCCATAGTCACTTAGGATTTTATGATCATAAAGCTCTAAACCTTCATATAAGAGATGAAAACTGCCATATGGGTTTCTCACCCAATCCTGAATCCTGGCTATGAGTGTGGACACTAGATATGTGGTCTTAACCTACAAACAAAGGGAATATTTGTATCACAAAGATAGTGAAATTTTCTATATTCAAGTTAATAACCTCCCCTTAGAAGTATAAAGAATGCTACAAAACTAGCACCTTTAGAATTGAGGTTTCTCTAGTAGGGTAGAGGGTTCCCAACACTTCGAGGAAAACCATATAAACAAAAATTTGTGTGAGATTGATCTAAAAATGGAAATATTTGTAATTCTATGCAAAGTATCCATTCTCATATAATTTAGTGTGCAAAGTGTTCTCCGTGAGTTGCAGGTTAAACAAAGTAGTTTTGGTTTGTTTCTAAGTTTTATATGTGAGGTTTTTTTAATTAAATTTATTTTTTAACATATCACAGTAGAAATACACAGCAAGTAAAATTCACCATAACAGAACATAGAAAATTGTTAAGGCAGTTCACCCCTCCTGGGCTACATCTGCTGGTCCAAGGCTCCCCAATGGCATGTCCTTGCTCTATTAATTTACGAAAAATGGTTACATAGTGAAAAATATGCCTAAACAAGTAGTAAATTCCGCTTTAGAAGATAGAAAATAGCTAACAATGGTTTTTGTTTAACCTTAAACTGTGAAGTACAACCCGATACAGTGCCTTCTCCCTGATAGCCCTAATGGCTCCTTCATCTTCCCTAAAGAAAAATATATTATAGATCACCTTTGTTTGCTCTGAAACCTATCCCAAACTCTTCAGAAGGTCAAAGAGACCCAAAATTGACTAAAATTTCATCTTTTTTTGTCGAACATTGAGAGAGTTATGAGTTCTTTGGTGCTAATGTTTACCATTGCTTTTTCTAATGTCATTCCTTGTGGCTTGTGTATCATTAAAGCCCATGGAATTCGATGTGGTATTTGTCGACATGCACCCATTGTGATGGGAGAAATGGGTACATATATTGGGTGCGAAATTTCCCATGTTGTTCCTTTGTATTGGTTGATGTTGACTACCACGAAGGATGGAAATTATGGGGTCTTCGAGTTAGGTGCATAAAAGATTGAAACGAATTTTCCAAGTGTGCCATTAACAAGCCCTGAATTTACCCATAATTTTCTAGTGGGTATAACGTTTTTTTCATTACATAAGAGTACCTTTGCACCCATATTTTCATCTTTTGTTGTAGCAGAAGTTTGCTGCCTTGGTTTCTTTGTAGAGCAAAACACTACTGGCATGTTCAAAATTTTTAACATTGTTTTATTATGCAAAGCAATTGAATTTTTCATTACATATAGGTTCATGGAATCTTGATTTTTTTTTCTCTTCATGTGTAAGAGAGGAATTTGTCCTTGACATTAGGAATTTCCAATATTCAAGATAAGGTGTTCCATTTCTGAGGCTTGTGAGGATCTGGCAGAAAGAAATATGGGAAGGGTTAGCACCTTGCTGGCGAAAAATAGTTGAAAGTATTATGTATGTGTTGAAGCTGCACCAAAGTGTTGTGCCACGTGATTTCCTAGCATATAGAGGAATTCTTGGCCTAAATCTTTGACAAAAGTTTTCCTAATGGTGCATTTTAATGAAGGGGGAATTCCTCTCTTAAGCGATCGTCAATGTAGGAAAGAATTTTTGGAATGATGAATTTCATTTCATCAATGAGGATGCACTCTACATGATGAATCTTCTCATGCAAGTGTAGGAGTAATTTTCCTTCAATAGGATGCATTGATTGGATAAGGATGCGAAGGGCAGAGTGGATTGTGAGGGCATTTATGTTGAAATCCCTAATGTTAATCGGTGCAAGTAACAACAAAGGGTTTGTGCTTTTTGGAGAGTTTTCCATAAATGCATGTTGCATAAATTTAATTAAATGAAATTTTCTATCCCAATTGTCCCTTGTATGATGATTCTGAGTGGGGGTTTTGGTGAAGGGTTTTTGAAGTGATAAAAAAATGGTAAAAGTTATTTTTTGGGTGGAAGAGAAGGTGTGATCTTGGGGGAGGCTTAAAAAGGATGATGTTGGTTTTGAATGTTTGAGCGGTTGAATTCAATGAGATTTATGGCATTTTCTTGCAAATGGAGAGGGATAGAAGTATGCGACCAAATGTGGTTATAATTTAAGTCACGATGGCCAATCATTTTGAGGTAATCAATTTCAATGGTGTAGACTGGTTTGAGGTGAGAGAGGATTTTCCATTCATTCATTTGCATGGGGTCATGAGGGGGGTCAGAAGGGGTAGCCACAAGAGTAGATTGATCTTCAAGTTGCGTGGTTTGTGGGTTTTCAATTTATCGATGAACATGCCATGGTATTTATGTACATTTCTTTTGTCTCCAGTGTGCAATTATTTCCTCATCGGTGGAACCAATGTCATTTTGGAGTGTGAGGAAAGGGAAATACAATAGTATTAAACTCCAAAAAAAAGTGGCATAACAAGGATAATTAGAGGAAGGGATGGCAATGTATCATGGAAAAACATGTATAATTATTGTAGGGAATCTGTGTTTCCATTGGTTTTTCTTTCAGCGAGGAGAAAATTACCAAGAGCATGCAACTTCAAGGAGGGGAAATGATTCCAATGAAATAAGCCTATTCATGTATACAAGGATAAATTTTGGTGTCAAAAGGATATTCTCAGAATCATGGGAAACACATCTGGAAACAATTTTGTTAACATTAAAAGGAACAAATGTATGACTGCAGAGTGGGAGGGGTAGTTTTTGTAAAATTTGGCATATTTCTTGTGTGCCAATATCTCTATCTACAATGGTTTATGTATGGATTTTCCAGAATATAGTAATGATAGGTGATTTTAGAGCAAAAATTTGTGAGAGACATAATAAAATTTGGCGGTAGTTCTCTGATCTTGTTTCTGATTTTGTTGCGTACTTTGAAATATAGCTTAACACGGCATGTCGTGATAGAACATGTTGACAATCAACATTTTCTCTCCAGATAGAAAGTAGATCGACATTATGGATATTCAATCTATCATCATTGCAAGCAGGGATGTAGGTTTTTTGACCTTTATCATCAATGAACATGGAATATGTGGGGTTTAAATCCCATGTTACTCCATATCAAAAACTAAAAAAATATTTTTTTTTGAGAAGGCAAGAAGAATCATGACACTTTGTGTGACGCTGAACATAATTGAAAAGCTCTTCATAGCCTTTAGACTGGGTCGACATGAAGATTGATGTTCTTTCAAGAAGACATGGGTTGTGAATAAATGATTGGTGAAGTGTAGGATTGCGATGATGAGGGTGTCGCAAATTCCAAGCAGTTACATAATGATCAAAATATTTCTGAGCATTGACAACTTCTGTTTCATTATTCCAATAAAGATTGTCCATATTTGGTGGATCTTGCAACCAAAGGAAGTCGTATATGTGTGAAAATACTCTATGTCGTAATTCATATATGAATATAATATGAAAGTCAACATTGGTTCAGACATATTTGCAATGTATAAATAAATGCAGAGATAAATGGTTATAAAAAAATACCTGTTCCAATAATCAACTGTGTGGAGGCCATTTTTATAGGACTTTGTCGAGGAAAATTGTAAATCCGAAATGCATATATTAGGATGATAGATGTTAGTTTTTAATTATGTTTTGAATTCTCCATTGGTAATGATTGTTCGAACCAGAGGGAACATTATTAGGCATGATCATGTGCAAGTCATGCCATTTGGTATTAGATGCACTGAGAGTGAAGAAGAATTCCAAGCTTCCAATTTGCATGATCATGTAAGTTAGTTCACACCACTGCTTATTCCAGAAAGAGTGTGTTCCTCATAGGTATGAGCCGAAGCGCATGACTTGGTTGGTGAATTTTGAGTCTGGGAAGTCACAAATACATTGTTGTAGATATGAAACAATTGTTTGGAAGTTGTTCTCAATGTATTTCTTCAAAAAAATAGTAGCAATTTCTTGGATATGGTGGTGCATTAGAATGTTATAGAGGTAGTAGCTAAATCTTTGATGCTATTCGAATTGGTTATCATAGTAGTGTATCAAGTACAAAGCATATTCATGCCTCTCAACTTTTGTAATTCTTAGTTGCGTGATCATGACAATACCTATAGGGAAGAGGGTGAGGAATGCCATAGAAAATTATCCCTTAGTGGTGTATTAATTCATAGGTGATAGAGATATTGTAGGCCATTCAACTGAGTTTTTGAATTTGGATGGGTCGAGTGAAAATAAGCACAAATGTACTCAAGTTCAGTATATGAATTTGGGAGAATTAGAATGAAATAAGAAGGTTGGATATATAATGGAGTTAGCATGACATCATGATCATAATTAGAATCAACTATGGTTTGATGGGGTTCAAAATAGGAGGTGGCTGCATTATGAAGAAGAGCAGAAATATCTGTAGGTTGATCTAGCAGAGCAACAATTGCAGATGGACTCAGTCAGCCATGCTTGTAGTAGGGATCATTAGTTAATCTGTATTCAAGTTCTGTAAGTACACATGACTTGAAAACAAATAATTCATAAGCCTTTTCACAATGAGGATGTCCAATTTAGAAACCATTCGAGGTAGGTATTTGGAAATAGTATTGATGTCTTGAGGGAAGTTGATTGTATGACCAATAAATTTGTATTGACCACCACGAGCATGAGTGACTTGTAGAATAGCATTCACGCATGAAATGAAAATTTCCTCAAATTATGTTAAATTTTTAAGAACATATGGTTGTTGGCCAGGGTCCATGTTGTTCAAATGATAAAAATGATTGGTATATTTAGATGATGCACAATGAAATCAAGAAAGGATACCATGTAAAAGCCTTGTTTTCATACCTGGGTATGAGTCTTTGCATATTGTGCAAACATGCATGGTATAAAGTTTATATATCCTTTGTCGAAAGTGACGATGTTCATCGTTAAGGGGGGGGGGGTGGGTTATATTGGTTTTGATGAAGGTGAGGTTAACTAGTTTTCACAGTTGGGACAATAATTGAGGTGGGAAGGGATGTAGTGGAAGAAGTAGGTTTTTTTCAGTTTTTATAAAGAAGTCATCGACATGAATTTATTGTCTCTTTGTTTTGTGCATAATGAAGACAAATTCATGCATTTTTATCCACATTTTGATTTTTTCATGGCATATCTAAGCAAGTAGAAAATTATTTATCTTTAGTTTGGAGACATAATAAACTTAGAGTGAATCAAAATTGAGTTATGTATGTATAGAAAATGTGATACAAGTTTTAGAATTCAAAATTTTTATTTGAACCTCATTGAACAATATCAGGAATAGGAAAACATAAAAGCATTCAATTTTTAGAAATATAAATGGTGGAGTAAGATTTAATTGACAAGTGTATTGTCAAAATATACATTATTGTAGCATCAAACATTGATAGAAATAGAGCAAGATAATAAAATTTCTAGTTTTTCTTATTTGAACATCATTGAAAAATAACATAAATAGATAAACAAGAAAACATTCAATTTATAGACATATAAATGATGAAGGAAAAAAATGAATAGAAGTTCCTAGAGATGTTGATATATATATTATGTAAATTGTGAAGGGGTAAACATACATATTTTGGGATTATTGATAAATTCTTGCCAAATAAATTTTGTAGCATAACAACATGGAAATATTTTACAATATTATAGAATAATGATATATAAAGAGATGATACTTCATGTACAAAATAATAACGTTCCTTGAAAACATGAAGAAACTTAAAAGGTGATGAATAATAGGTCATTTTTCAATGGGCATTGCTTGAATGTTCTCGAGGACCTCTTTGCATGCAGAGTCATATTGAATTTATTATGAATTAACCAATATTGTTAGCATTCACTCGACACCATTGAAGAAGCATGTTTTGATGGAAAGTGTCAGTAGGAAGAGGTGGCCTGAAATTTGTCCACAAATTTCTTAGAGATTAGATGGTTCAATAGAAAAAAGGAACAAGAATTTTGTTGTGATTCCCATAATCTCATTTACTGCGAAAGCTGTGACATTTTATATGTGCCCGGTTTGGTCATATAACTCAATTTTAAGTTGTGTATTAATGTCAATAATCAGGCATGACAAAATTCCAAAGCCATCCCAAAATTGTTTCCTCTGTGGGCACTCTTTGTGTTGGAAACTAAGTTACCTTCATATAATGTGGGTTGGGATTCTCAGATTATGGGTATTAATCACATAATGGGAGGCCTCACAAGAGTTAGGTGGCTTAATAAGGCTTAGAAGATTTTGTAACTATGGTTAAGATGAAAACTAATCTAGGGAGACTATTTGGAAGCCTGCACTAAAGATCTTAACCTGAAGAAAAACAAAATTATGACCTCATGTTGGAGGATTTTAGTTGATTTATAGAGTTGGTTTTATAATTCTACAACTATGATGATAAACATATTCATTCACTTAATGGTGTGATGAAAACTTCTTTGGAACACCTTGGTTTTTTTTGTACTCTCCAAGGTCACATATGGGAATATGGAGAAGATCATACTCAATAAAGGATGAACTTTGGAACCTTTAGTGTCTGAGTGATTTGTGTGTGATGTCACTGTGCAAAAACATATGTGCGAACATAAATGAATCGTGTGGACATTGTGTGGTTCATTACTTACTCCTAATTAAGAACTACATATATGTTGAAACCTTATGAAATAAAAAATCATATGTAAATGTATGGGTTTATTACTTTCCAACTAATTAAACTCATAAATGTGCTTTCTAAAATGGGAAGGGAGATGAATAAGCCTCCACATCTTTCTGGTATACTAAAATTTCTTGAAATGCAAGGTAGAGAAAACACATAAACATATATGCATATATATATGAACAAGAAAATATCATTTAAATGTGCAAAGTGAAGAAGTAATTGAAAGTAAAAATATTGTAAGTAATATTGAAATGTATTTAAAAATATATTAATAGAAAAAAATAACTTTAATGTGGACATTGTAATCCCTAAAAAAATATCTCAATTCCCATGTTAACTAACTTATTTCAATGTAAACAATTTATGTATTATATATGGTTTAAAATAATAATAATAAAATGTTTATATATTATAAAAAGTAATTGAAAAAATATTTTTTTATTGCTATAGAATTTCCTGTATTATTATTTTACTTTTTGACTTTTTATTGAGGTTCACTTTTAAATGGAGCAAATATTTGTTGGAATTGCATGTTTAAGCTATTTTATTTCATGTATTTAAGGGGCCGAATCCATTTATGCATTCAAAAATGAAATATATATATATATATATATATATATATATATATATATATATATATATATATATATAAAATCCATGTTTAAAATGAATTTGTATTGGTTTATGTTTGTTTTGTGTAATTATCATATCAAGTATTTGAATGCAAGTGAAATATAAAATGTTGTAATTATAGAAAATGAATAGTAACAACTTCATAATTAGGAAAACACTAATATGTTATCATCATTAAAAGAGACATTTTGCATGAAAAAATATGCTTATCATTGTATATGGTAGTTTATTGTAATTTACAATCCTCGATATTTAATCACTATATATTAACAAGTGTTCATGGTTTGCTTTAAATTCTCTTAGAGAAACTATCAAATTGGATACGAAACTAGAAAACATGTATATCACTTTAACAACATTGATGGAAGACCTTTTAGATTGTAAGATAAAAATGTGAAATGAACTTAATTATAAAAGTAATTTTGTAAGTTGATTTTAAACCAAAAATAGTAATATATGAAAAATTATATGTAAACAATTAATTGATATTTTTAATTATTTTATACTGTTTATTAAAGAATTAATAATTTCTTTATGGAAAAGTATTTATGAGATGTATGAATCCTCCAACAGTTTGGATTTATGAAAATCAATAATGGTTAAATATTATGTTATGAATTATTAAAAATATTGTTTCTTGCTTTTCATGTTCGGATATAGAATCTATATCTTATCATAAAGTATTTGTATAAATTTTTCATATAATATATTTTTATATCGTGAGATATTTTATTGATTTTCTTATAATGTTTAATATTAGCACAAACATATTTATTATTAATAAATGTGGTTGATATACGCCAATAAATGTTAATAATAATAATAATAAGAAGAAGGAGGATGATAATATTCATATTGATAAACATATTAAAAAATAATAAAAATTTACAAATAAATATATAAAGATAATACTAATAAATAATATTACAAAAATAACTACTATAATAAAAACACTATTATTATTATTGTTAAAATTAAGGGAAGCAAGAGAGGAGGAGTTATCTATCGCCTTGATGGAAAAGTAGAAAAAACGATTCTTCAATTAAGTGTATTTTGAGACTCTCTTATAACCATTCAAAAATGTACCAACCTAAAACATAACAAGGAGTTCAAATTAAGGCCATTATGCAAAGAATCCATTTGATTATGGATAAATTTGAGATTCTAAATTTCTATCATATTAAGAGGGATAATAATACTTTGGTGGATGTACAGCCAATATGGGTGTCAATTTGGAACAAGGTGAAATGAGGGAGGATGAGGGAATAACCTCCACTTATCATATTACATGATTGATTATATGCCAAGAAACTCAAAATGTAGGAGGACCATTAAGGAGGATAATACGCCTGACAGGTTGATTAAATTCTGTAGGTATGTGATGGTACATTTGCTTTTCACTGGGCATCCTAGCAGCATGACGGGCTCTCCATCCAACATATCGATAATATTGAGGATTAATGACATGCGCATGGACAGGTGGGACATCGTAGCTCAAGACTTAAGGCAGGATAATAGTGAAGGAGTAGATATTTATGTGATCGAGGAGGAACGCCTCAGATCAATCATGTGTGTTCATGATACAAATAAAGAAGAAATAAATTCCAATATGGTAGCAAGGTGTGTAATGAAATCGAGTAGCATTAAAATTGAAGGGACTTCCCCCACCATCATTTTGGATATAAGCATGGGTATTAGAGGATGGTTGGGAAGATTGCACGCAATATGGATTTCTATTCATTCTTGTTGTGCTGAAGAAATGGCCTCCTCATCAGGCAATGACGCTGGAGGCTCCTCAGGAGAAATTAATCGAGCATTCAAGCAGGAAATTAAGGATATGATACCCAAGATAGGTGGGAAAATAATCCTTGAGGCCGACTCTCATTTCACCTTGGTTTCTAGGAAACTAGATGGTCTGAGGAAAGATGTTGAGAATGTGCAGGAAGAAGTGGAGGTAATTTTATCCAAGATGGAAATCATTGTCTTCAAAGTGGAAAATTCTGAAGTTAATGTGGAGAATTATAATCGTTTCAGTGTTAAAATGAGTCTTTGGTATAGGTGAGAGTGGTGACCAGGATTTGGCACTAGTTGAGGGAGGGGATCTCCCTCCGGAGCTTTCCTACCAGCTGGAGATGCAGCAGGAGCATGAGTGGCAAGGAGCATCAGACAAAAACAGATAGGAGGGAGTAGATGTGGTTGTTATGGAGTAATTCGAGCATAATGACATGGAAGGAAACCGGTAGTTAAATTTTTAACATTAGTAATATTATGTTATGTAGGAATGTTAGTATAAATGGGGTTTTTTTAGCGAGGCTCTAAGAAGAATGATGTAGAAAATCTATAAAAGACATCTCTATATAATCATAGACTTTGTTCAAAGCATTTTTGGAGGGATGTGGAAACTTTGCTGCTTTTGAATGTAAGTGTTCTAGCCATATTCTAAATTGATTAATAGAAATCTCTCTCTTAATATATATATATATATATATATATATATATATTAAATAAATTTTTTTATAATAATTTTTAAATAATTATTGATATTACTCATTAATTACTATTATTAATTTATATTACTAGTATTATTAAAAAAAATATATTTTTTCCCATGGGCCAACTCAATTATTAATCTAAGATATGTGAAATCATTGAAACTCTAGAGATCCAGATTCAAATCTCCTTGTTTTCGACCCGGCTTACATAGAGAAGGACAAACCAGAGACACCAGAGATTTACTAGTAGTTACATGTCATGCAGTATGTTGGGCTCCTCTTGATCATAAAAATAAATAAATAAATAAATAATAAATTAAATAATAAAAAAATAATAAAAAAATAAAAACAAAAAAAAAAACATTATTATTTTTAATGTTAATTAAAAGACAGCTCTATCGAGGCAAAGGAATTGCCCGGACGGTAAAAAAATGGAGGGAATTAGGGAATTTTAGTTTCAAAAATTTAATAGTAGTAGTGTTTGAATCGTATTTATGGTGGAAATGGATTCAACACCATCAAAAACCTCCGGGGCACCCAAAATCTTAAAGTTTAACAGGTGCAACATGGATTTACAAAAATTCCTGCGAGATTTAATTAAAATCTTGCGAGAATTTCCATAATTTTCAGGGAAAAAAAAGAAGGTTAGTTAGACTACGGGTTAATTAAATGTAATATCATTATTAATTAATAATATTAACAATAATTTATTTTTTTTAATTAATTATCTTGAAATAATTAATTAATTATTTAACACACACTTAAATAATAATAATAATAATGATGCTATTATTATTATTATTAAAAATGCTTTTAATAATAATAATAATAATTATAATTTAAAAAAATATAAATTTATATTTATTTTTATAATCATTTTAAAATAATTATCATTTTTACTCATCAATTACTATTATTATGATTATGTTTTTTTTTTTTTGGTAACCTAGAGGAACCCAACAAGCTGCTTGACACATAATTACTAGTAAACCTCTAAGGGGATACGATATTTCCTCCTCCTCGTAGCTCGGTTCAGAACATGGAGATTTGAACCTGGGTCTTTCGAGTTTCAACAATTTCACATTTCTTAGATTAACCAATTGAGTTTCCCTCCCCTAGGACTATTATATATATATATATATATATGAATTATTATTAATAATTAATTAACATAGTTTATTAATAATTTAATTTATTTATTAGTATAGATAATTAATTATTAAATATAGTAAATTAATTAAAATTGTTAATTAATCATTTTAAAATAATTATTTTTATTACTAATTAAGTATTATTATTATTTTTCATTTATATTATAAACCTTAAAATAAACATGGTTGATCATGATTTACCATGGTTGAATTTAATATTGAGATAATCTCTACCACAATGCGACGTTGGACCACAGTTGACAATGATTGACCATGATTGATTTTCATATGGATATAATATTTGTCACAATGCCTATTGGGCCATGGTTGATTTTCATATTGAGAAAATATATGTCACAATGTGACGTTGGATCATGATTGACCATGATTATAAAACCAAGGGATTTATATTAAACCCAACGATTAATATTATAAACCCTATGAATATTATTATACCCTAGGAATATGAACCCTAAGAATATAAACCGAAGGGAATAATATTAAACCCAAGGGTTAAATTATAAAACCCCAAGGTATTATAAACCCAAGGGAATAATATTAAACCCAAGGGATTAATATTAAACCCAAGGGATTAATATTAAAAACTAAAGGTATATAAATCCTAAAATAAATATTATAAACCCTAGAATAAACATGGTTGACCATGGTTCATTTTCATATTAAGACAATCTTTGTCACAATGTGATGTTGAACCACGATTGACCAGAGTTGAGCATGATTGATTTTCATATCGAGAAAATCAATGCGATATTGGATCATGGTTGATTTTCATATTGAGATAATCTTTGTCACAATGTGACGTTGGACCATGGTTGACCATGGATGACAAAGGTTGTCATAATGTGACGTTGGACCATCATACAATGTTTGTCACAATGTGACCATTGTTATAGAACATGGTTGATCATGATTGACCATGGCCGAGCATGGTTGAATTTCATATTTAAACAATCTTTGTAATAATGCGATGTTGGACCATGGTTGACCGTGATTGACCAAGGTTGTCGATGGTTGACCATGGTCGATTTTCATATTGAGACAATATTTGTCACAACATGACGTTGGACCATGGTTAACCATGATCCACCATGGTTTATTTTCAGATTGACCATGGTTGACCACGATAGTTCATTGTTGACCACGATTGATTTTGATATTGAGACCATGTTTGACCAAGGTTGACCATGTTTGAGCATGCTTAACCAATGTTATAAGAATATTTGATAAATAATCATACTTATTTCTCATTAAAATAAATAGGCTACAATTATCATCATGTAGTAAACTCCAATTCCTTAAGAATGAGGTATAATAAGCACATTTCATATTTATTTGGAATAGTTCAACTAATTTTTTTCTAGGAGGTAACAAATTGGCTCTTAAATGAATTTCGTTATTTATAATTTTGTTTATAGATATTTCAGGGATTTACAATTTGATCAAGGAGCGATAATAAAAAATTTGGAAGTTCTTTTATAGACTAGATTGTGGAGGAATAAGAATGCAATGATGAAATTTTGATTACATCAACATGATTGTTTCCCAATTTGACTTGAAAATATATTTCCATAGGATATTTATTGATTTGAATTGGATCATTATCTTGTTTTTCAAACATATCGATGCTTTTAGAGTGGAAAAAGTGGAGAAATAAACTCATAGGATCAATTTTACCAACGATATCTAATTTGGAAAATCAGGGTCTGAAACCTCCCAAGAGAACTTTGAGGCATCAAAAAATATTTTTTGGGGGACACACGTTCATATTATACATATATTACTTTCAGTGGTGCAATAATCATGCCAATCAAAGTTTATATGCAAAAGTTATGCTGTTAAGAATTTGACCTTCCTGTTTTCACCACCATAATTTGAGAGAATTCCATGTTAACTGCAATTATTCATGGAAAAGGTAATATCCATGTGATTATGATGAATAATACTCTAGAATACTCCATATTGTAACTCTTGTTAATATTTGAGGTAGTCAAACCTAACCATTAGTAGGCTATTGGGCTATGTTATTACCGAGCCACTAGGAGGAAAAGGGGCTCCATTTCTTTTGAGTGCATTTGTTCCATAGATGAGTAGAAATATTCAAGAGGGATAGGATATATAAAAAATAGAGAGTATTTGTAAAATGTAGTAACCCATAGGCCACAAACCATACTTCTTTGTACTCACAACAATTTTTTATTTAGAGAAAGAGAGTAGAGAAACCTCACCTTCTAATGATTATTAAAGAAGACAAAATGCCAAAAGGAGAAGCTTGTACTCCAAAGAAGATAAGTATTATGAAAGAAATGGAAGCATGTTTGATGATGGAAGAGGAGATACATTGTTCATAGATGAATAAGAGTTAGAATCAAAAGTAGATTATGAAGGAGAACTCATAAGTGCATTGGAAGAACTAATATTTCTAATAAAGAAGATAGATCAATTAGGAAAAAAAAATACAATAGTATAAATATAAAGATAATGATGAATATTCTCTCATCTCTCTCACAATTGAACTAGAAGAATCTAGGAGGATAAAGAAAATTCTACAAAATAAACTAACATAAAAGCAAGAACAATATGAAAATTTGGAAGAAGAAATTATTGTTTTGAGAAGAGAATTAGAAAATACCTCAAATAATATCAATCAAAATTTGAAGTTACTCAATGGTTATAGTTTATTGGATCACATCCTTAGCCTACAAATATCTTCCCTCATCAAAATAGGGCTCAATTATCAGGAAGATTGTGAGACATCGATAGATGAATCTCCCTAAATAACACCAAATGGAGAAAAACTTAAGAAATATGTGCATACATTAATAGGATCTACCAACAACAAAATTTAAGATTCCAATCAAGTAAAGGAGCAACCTAAGCACGTTCACTTCAACATCTCAGATGATACTCATAAAGGAACTAGGAATCAATAAGATATAACTAGAGCAAGCAAGGAAATAAATGAAGATGATGATATATGGAAATTTATGATAAAAAAATATTCTTAAGGGATTTACAAGAACCAGTGGAATAGGAGTCAAATTCCAACGAAGAGAGGAATCTATTCCGAGGAACAATTTTAGAATAAATGATTCATTAAGACAACTCCATTCAATCAAGTATCACAATTTGTTTTTTTGTTATTGTTTATGATGTACAATATTTGGACATAAATCGAGGGATCATAGAATATATGTCATGAATGATTATGTCATACATAGAGAATACTATTAGAATTCAAAGAACAAATATATGGGAAATCAAATCACACGTTATAACAACATGTAATATGGGCCATTCCCAATATTCAATCCAATATAGAATGTTACAAATTCCCCAGTAGAGGGCACAATATCGCGATTGCAGGATTAATTTTAGATGGTTCAAGGAAGAAGGTTTCTCTGCTAATCCAAGAGAGTTGATCAATGTATGGAGAATGAGACAGGGAGAACCAAGGACATTTCTGACAAACCATATCTAATATATTAGTAAATATTCTTCAAGGATATGGATGATTTAAATGAAACTTGAAGAAGTAAGAGTATGCAAGATAGATGCATATCTGAACAAATAAGTGAGACCAAGCATAAAGGGAGCAACTATTAGTATTTTAGTAGTCTAAGAAAGTTATATTGGATATTGCGACACTTGTATTATATCAAGGTTTTCTGTAAATGACATCTCATATGTAACAAGAGTATAGATAGGAATAATATAACCACATACTAGTACATTTGGCAGAAATTCCGACACTTTGGTTCCAACACTTTGGTTTTGACACTTTTGACCAAATGTCGGAAATTTCCCCAAATTTTTTCAATTTTTCAAATCTCGCCCACAACTGTTGCTATACCGATGTTTGGAGACAAGTGTCGGTATTGCGACACTTAGAAGTTAGTGTCAGTCATGCGACGTTTGTAGCAAAGCGTTGGAATTGCGACAGTTTGGGCAAAAGCGTTAGAATTACGGCGGAATAGAGTTAAGTGTCAGTATTGTGACGTTTGAGGAAAGCATCGCTATTGCAACAATTTGGGAAAAAGCGTCGCTTTTGCGACAGTTTGGGCAAAAGCGTTGCTATTGCGACAGATTGGGAAAAAGCGTCACTATTGTGATAGTTTGGGCTAAGTGTCGCTCTTGCGACGTTTGTATGAAAGCGTCACTATTGCAACAGTTTGGAAATTAATTTCTTTGGCCTCTCCTTTAATAAATAATAATCTAACTTGGGTCCCCTTTTTGAATGGTTGGAGCAACATAATAAGATATCTTTAGTTGACATATCACATTGTGATGAAGATGGAAGGTGGTTATGATGGGACTTGTAAGGAGTTCTATAAAATATTAAAGACGTGATGCGCTCACTCCTTGGTTAACTTTTAATGTGTGCCCTCGACCACGGTCTGTCGTGCCATGTCGTGCAGTGTGAGGTCGCTCGATTGGACGCATTCAGGTCGGGCCATTTTGTTCGAGGGCGTTTGTATCAGTTTTGCGAAGTTTTGACCGCCCAGGTGTCTTGTGCACATTTGGGTGGCACATTTTCTATTTTCTCCCTTGTGGCATCGTTCGTTCGAGCACACTGTGTCGCGCTGTGTGAGGTCACCCCAATGGGTGCATTCAGGTCGGGCCATTTCGTTCGAGGGTGGCCATATCATTTTTTCTAAGTTATGACTGCCTGAGTCCCTTGTGCACGTTCGGGTGGCCCGTTTTCCATTTTCTCCCTTATGGCATTGTTCAGTCGGGCGCGTCGTGTCACGCTATGTGAGGTCGCTCGACCGGGCGCGTTCGAGTCAGGTCGGGCCATTTTTTTCGAGGGCGCCTGTATCAGTTTTGCTAAGTTGTGACCGCCTAGGTGCCTTGTGCATGTTCAAGCGGCCCGTTTGCCATTTGAACCCTTGTGGCATCGTTCGTTCGGGTGCATCATGTTGCGCCGTGTGAGGCTTCCCGACCGAGCGTGTTTGGGTCGAGTCGGGTCGTTTCGTTCGGGGGTGCCCGTATCAGTTTTTCTAAGTTGTGACCACCCTGGTGCCTTGTGCACATTCGAGCAGCCCGTTTACCATTTGATCCCTTGTGACATCGTTCGGTCGAGTGTGTTGTGTCGCACCATGTGAGGTCGCTCGACCGGGCACGTTCAGGTCAGGCCGTTTCGTTTGAGAGCGCTTGTATCAATTTTGCTAAGTTGTGACCACCTAGGTGCCTTGTGCACGTTTGGGTGGCCCGTTTGCGATTTTTTCCCTTATGGCATCGTTTGTTCAAGTGCGTTGTGTCACGTCGTATGAGGTCGCCTAACCGAGCACATTCGGGTCCGGCCGGGCCGTTTCATTCGAGGGTGCCTGTATTAGTTTTGCTAAGTTGTGACCACCCGGGTGTCCTCTACATGTTCAAGTGGCCCGTTTTCCATTTTATCCCTTATGGCATCGTTTGTTCGGGCGCGCCATGTCGTGCCGTGTGAGGTCGCCCAACAAGGTGCGTTCGAGTCAGACTATTTCGTTTGAAGGCGCCCGTATCGGTTTTGCTAAGTTGTGATCACCCCAGTCCCTTGTGCATGTTCGGGCGGCCCGTTTTCCATTTTCTCCCTTATGACATCATTCGGTTAGGCGCACCGTGTGAGGTCGCCCGACCGGGCGCGTTCTGGTCAAGTCGAGCCATTTCGTTCGAAGGCGCCTGTATTAGTTTTGCTAAGTTGTGACCGCTCGGGTGACTTGTGCACGTTTGGGAGGCCTGTTTGCCGTTTTCTCCCTTTTGGCATCGTTCGATCGGGCGCATCGTGTCGCATCGTGTGAGGTCGCCCGATCGGGCGTGTTCGAGTCGGGTCGGGCCGTTTCGTTCGAAGGTGCCCGTATCAGTTTTCCTAAGTTGTGACTGTCGGGTGCCTTATGCATGTTTGGGCAGCCCATTTTCCGTTTTCTCCCTTGTGGCATCGTTCGGTCGGGCATGTCGTGTCGCACCGTGTGAGGTCGCCCGACAGGGCGCGTTTAGGTCGGGCCATTTCGTTCGAGGGCGCTCGTATCAATTTTGCTAAGTTGTGACCGCCTGGGTGCCTTGTGCACATTTGGGTGGCCCATTTTCCGTTTTCTCCCTTGTGGCATCGTTCATTCAAGTGCGTCGTTTTGCACCGTGTGAAGTCGCCCGACTAGGCGCGTTCGGGTCGGGTCGGGTCATTTCGTTCGAGGGCGCCCGTATCGGTTTTGCTAAGTTGTGGCTACCCAAGTGCCTTGTGCACGTTCGGGTGGCCCGTTTTCCATTTTTTCCCTTGTGGCATCCTTCGGTCGGGCACGTCGTGTCGCGCCGTGTGAGGTCGCCTGACCGGGCGCACTCAGGTTGGGTCGTTTCATTCGAGGGTCCCCATATCATTTTTGCTAAGTTGTGATTGCCTAGGTGCCTTGTGCATGTTTGGGTTGCTTGTTTTCCATTTTATTCCTTTTGGCATCATTCGTTCGGATGCGTTGTGTTGCGCCGTGTGAGGTCGCCCGACCGGGCGCATTCGGGTCGGGTTAGGCCATTTCGTTCGAGGGCACTCGTATTAGTTTTTCTAAGTTATGACTGCCTAGGTGCCTTGTGCACGTTTGGGCGGCTCATTTGCCATTTTATCCCTTATGGCATCGTTCGGTCGGGCACGCCGTGTCGCGCCGTGCGAGGTCGCTCGACCGGGCACGTTTAGGCTGGTCTGTTTTGTTCGAGGGCGCCCGTATATATTTTGCTAAGTAGTGACCGCCCGAGTGCCTTGTGCATCTTAGGGTGGCCCGTTTGCTGTTTTCTCCCTTGTGGCATCATTCGGTCGGACGCGCCGTGTCACGTTGTGTGAGGTCGCCTGATTGGGCGCATTCGGGTCTGGTCGGGCTGTTTCGTTCGAGCGCGCCCATATCAGTTTTGCTAAGTTGTGACCTCCTGGGTGCCTTGTGCATGTTCTGGCAGCCCATTTTCCATTTTCTCCTTTGTGGCATCGTTCGGTCAGGTGCGTCGTGTTGCGACGTGTGAGGTCGCTTGACCAGCCGCGTTGTGGTCGAGTCGAGCCGTTTCATTCGAGGGCGCCCGTATTAGTTTTGCTAAGTTGTGACCGCCCGAGTGCCTTGTGCACATTTAGGTGGCCCATTTTCCGTTTTCTCCCTTGCGACATCGTTCGATCGGGCACGTTGTGTCGCGCCGTGTGAGGTCGCCTGACCGGGCGTGTTCAGGTCAGACCATTTTGTTCGAGGGCACCCGTATCAGTTTTTCTAAGTTGTGACCACTCGGGTGCCTTGTGAATGTTTGGGTGGCCCATTTTCCATTTTCTCCCTCGTGGCATCATTCGATCGGGTGCGTTGTGTCGCGCTGTGTGAGGACGCCCGACCGGGCGCGTTCGGGTCGGGTCGGGCCATTTTGTTCAAGGGCGCCCATATCAGTTTTGCTAAGTTGTGACTGCCTAGGTGTCTTGTGCATGTTTGGGTGGCCTATTTTCCATTTTCTCCCTTTTGGCATCGTTCTTTCGGGTGCGCCGTGTCGCGCCGTGTGAGGTCGCCCGACCAAGCGTGTTCGGGTCGGGCTGTTTCGTTCGAGGGTGCCCGTATCAGTTTTGCTGAGTTGTGAATGCCTGGGTCCCTTGTGCACGTTCGGGCGGCCCATTTTTCATTTTCTCCCTTATGGCATCGTTCGGTCGGGTGCACCGTGTCGCGCTGTGTGAGGTCACCCGACCGGGAGTGTTCGGGTTGGGTCAGGCTGTTTTGTTCGAGGGCACCTATATTAGTTTTGCTAAGTTGTGACTGCCCAGGTGCCTTGTGCATGTTCGGGCATCTCGTTTTCTGTTTTCTCCCTTGTGGCATCATTCGGTCGGGCGCGTCCTGTCGCACTGTGTGAGGTCGCCCGACCGGGCCTGTTCGGGTTGGGTCGGGCCATTTCGTTCGAGGGCGCCCGTATTAGTTTTGCTAAGTTGTGACTGCTCGGGTACCTTGTGCATGTTCTGGCAGCACGTTTGCCATTTTATCCCTTGTGGCATCATTCGGTCAGGCATGTCGTGTCGCGCCATGTGAGGTTGCCCGACTAAGCGCGTTAAGGTCAGGCCGTTTCGTTCGAGGGCACCTGTATCAGTTTTGCTAAGTTGTGACCATCCAAGTGCCTTGTGCACGTTTGAGTGGCCTGTTTTCCGTTTGATGCCTTGTGGCATCATTCGTTTGGGTGTGTTATGTCGTGACGTGTGAGGTCTCCCGACTAGGCGTGTTTGAGTTGAGTTGAGCCATTTCGTTCGAGGGCACCCGTATCGGTTTTGCTAAGTTATGACCGCTCGGGTGCCTTGTGCACGTTTGAGTGACCTGTTTGCCATTTTCTCCCTTGTGGCATCATTCGATCGAGCGTGCCGTGTCACGCCATGTGAGGTCGCCCGACCTGGCATGTTTGGGTCAGGTCGTTTCATTCAAGGGCGCCCGTATCATTTTTGCTAAGTTGTAACCGCCCGGGTACCTTGTGCACGTTCGGGCGGCCTGTTTTCCATTTTCTCCATTGTGGCATCGTTCGGTTGGGTGTGTCGTGTCGCGCTATGTGAGGTCGCCCGACCGGGCGCGTTCGAGTCGAGCCGTTTTGTTTGAGGGCGCCCGTATCAATTTTGCTAAGTTGTGACCACCCGGGTGCCTTGTGCATGTTCGGGTGGCCCATTTTCCATTTTCTCCCATGTGGCATCTTTCGGTTGCACGTGTCGTGTTGCGCTGTGTGAGGTCGCTCGAAAGAGTGCCTAATGCCCTCGACAGTTTTTACAGGCACCCGACCCGACACACAACAACGTGTAGGTGCTACGCACCTGTGCACAGGAGCATAGCACCTCTCAAGAGGCCTCCAAATTGCCAAGATTTCAGATTTTTACTCAGGTTTTGGTTTTTTCAAACACAACAAAAGATTTTCAAGGTATTTCCTTGCTATCTTCATCTTAGTTTTCAGTCTTAAAGATATTTTGAAATCAAATTTCAAGGATAAGAAAAAACAGTTTTAGAAGGAGACGACCTATTTGTTGGAAAAGCCCTGTTTGCAGAGTAAGAAGCAAAAAACAAAAAAGATATTTTTTAAGAAGGGATCTATTTTCAGTTCATTTGAAAGACCTGTTTTGATAAAGAGAGTGAAGGAAAGTCTAAACAACTATGCCTGCAAAGAAGGTCAACAGAGGTGGGTATCATAACCGGTTTGAGGCCACTACAACTCAGGAGATAAATGATTCCCCTTCAGCCCTTTTCAATGTTCATGAGGTAGGGTGCCTTGATTTTTGCCAAAGAGTCCAAGAAGTCACAAATCACCCTCCCTTGACATAGTTGTTTGCCCTAATACTGCAAGGAGAACATGTTCACATAGCAGGCCTTGATTTTGTGCTCACCACCAAATTAGTGTCAAAGGGAACCAAGATCCCTATTTTGGTGAGAAATGGTTCAAACAAGCCTATTTGGACCTAGAACACTACAAGCCCTTCTTGAAACCAGCTTACCAAAATGAATGCAAGGCTATCTTCCCCTTTTCTCATCTATTGAACAGTTATGCGCCCCTTATGTAAACCATCATGAAATATTTCACATGTGAGGGGATATATTCTCAAGTTTATTCCTATCATGTCAGAATTCTGATGCATTTCACTTAGACTCAGCTGCTGAATATCCCTTTCTTCCTCTGCAAGAGCATAGACAAGATGTCCTCCTTTGTCCAAAAGAGACCTCCCGCTCAGCAAAAATCTAGTCTTTTTCATCATTCTGTCATCAAAATCATCATCCTTCACCAGCTTGAACAGAAAGAAGTTTCTTGGGAGAATTTCATTTCTCATCCAGATTTTACTACTGCCTCTTCATCTCATGGCCCATCTCATGTGTCCTCCTCACCCTCCATTCACTATGTCTCCCCTTCATCTAGTCAATCTACCCCTCAAAAGCAAACATCGCCCATGATTGATAGTGAAAATGAAGAGTGTAGTGAAAGCAAACAAGAAGGTAGTAATGATGAAGAACAAAGCAACCCTTAGCAGAGCAATGAAAATGAACAAAATGATACTCAGCATATTAGTGATGATGAGGAACAAACTAAAGAGCAGCAGAGTAGTGATGATGAAGAACAAACTGAAGAGAAACAGAGTAGTGATGATGAGAAACAAAGGGAAGAGGCTAAGCAAAGCAGTGATGAGAAATAGAGTGACAGTCATCATGAAAGAAATCAAAGAGATAGTAAGCATAGTGACAATAAGCAAGACAGTGAGCATGATGGAAGTCCTCATACAAAAAATGAAGGCAGTCCACAACAAACTCAAGATAGTGAAAGAGCAGAGGGTGATAGTAAGGTTGGCAGCCTAGAACAATTTCAAAACAGTAAGCGAGGTGACAACATACAAAATAGATGAAGACAGTCATGATGAAGGCAACCCTCAACAAATTAAAAACAGTGAGGAGGGTAAAAAAGGCAGTCCTAAGGATGGGCATGATAAAATTAGATGCAATGAACAAGGCAAACCTAAAGAAGAACATGAAAACAATGAACAGTGCAGCAAAGTAGGTGGTGAAAGAGGTAGCAATCTAAAGGATCAAGTTGAACAAATGCTAGTGATGAAACCTCCTCTCTCTTCTCCTCAACACATCCAAGAACATGTGCTTTCTGCCTCTACTTGGCAAGGGGCCATGATTCATTCCTCAAAGGCACCAAAGGATAAAAACACCAAATCTGCAAAGAAGAAAAACACTCAAGAAGTTACTAGTAATGTCACTAGGGTGCTAAGGAGTAGAGGCAAACTTCCTAAGAAGAGTATTGTTGAATTGCCAAAGAGAACAAGAGCAAAGTAGTCTATCCAAAGCAAGGGCAAAGAAAAAGGTGAACAACAGGAGAGTAGCCATGAGCATGAAAAGGAATTTGACATCATACAAATAGACAGTCATGCTAAAGATGATGAAGCCAGAATCCTTAGGTCACTTTTGCAAAACAGAGAAGCCCAAATCCAGGACTTAGAAACTGATCTAGAAAGGTCGAAGGGCCTCATACACTTACTACAGATGCAAAATAGACAGATGAGTAGGCAAAGGGAAATCTATGAGGCCCGAGCATTCAAATACCAAAGGGAAGCATACAAAGCACAAGTCAATCTTGAAGAGTATATGGGTGAATTTGATGATATTGAGGAAGAAGAGAAACCAGTAAGAAAAAGGCCTGGACTATGGGTCTTAGGAAAGCTTTGGAGAAACAAAGGGAAGAAGAAGCATCCCTTGCTCGATCGTATCCTCTCACACAATTGCTTTCCCAAGAGATAGAAAATGATAAAGAATCATGGTTTGAAAAAGCAAACAAGCATTTAGAGGAAAAATTAGACAAGGCAAACAAAGACTTGGGTTTTCAAAGGAAGATGACTGGGCATTACAAGATATTGAATCAATTTTCCTGAAGAAAACTCAAGATTTCCCAAGAAAAGCTCAAAACGGCCCAAAGGAGGCGCCCAGTGAAAAAAGGGGAAAATGACATATCTAGGCTTGGAATCTTGGCTTCAACTTCTTTGCATGCTTCTAGGAACCCATAAGGGGTTTTCTTACCAAAATTGAGCAATTTTCTACATGATCTTATTTTTTGTGATTTTCGGGCCTAATTGCATAAATTCATGGGCGCTGTCATTTTTTCTTGGAGCATCATCAATTGATGGAAGTTACATATTTGGATGCATTAAATTTGAGGGAGTATACTCAGAAATTTTCGGAACAAATGTAGCTGTTTTGGTTCCTCAAAAAGGCCAAAAACAGTTATTTTTCAACATGATGCCCCTTCTATTAGCAGGTGCTATGCTCCTAGGTTTTTTCACTAATTCCATTTTTTTTACAGACTTCCTAGCATCAGTTTGGAAAAACTCAAGTATTTCTAGAAACTAAACATCCGGGGCTTTCCAACAAGCCATCATGGGCCTCATTTCGACATCGGGATTCCCTCAAAACTCCTCTGCAAAACAAAATTTTTTATGGTGCTACACTCTTGTAGGATATTGCTAAAAAGGCAGTTTTCTAAAGGTGGCCATCCAAATGTGCGTTAAGATATTTTTAACTCTATGTCAGATATTAAAAGTCAATTTTCTTACTATTTTTGGCTTAAATAGGTATTTTTTGAAGATGTTTTGTGCCTTGATATTTTCTAAGCCTCAAGGACAAAATTAGATATTTTTTTTTGGCCAATGGCTTTCTAGTTGCTCTAGGTGGGTTTCCTCGTCTTGGGCCTATATAATCAAAGAGGATTAATTGTAACCAGAGACATAACTTGATGTTATAGAGAGCAATACATAGCATTATGAGCTTTGAAGAAATACTTGTCTTATGAAGTGAATGATATCTTGCTTGACTTTGATGGTGGAGGAGGATTGTATGTAGGATTCCATGGCTTGGTGAATGGTATTGTGTTCTTTATCTGTTATGTTTTCTTAGTTTATCATACATGTTTTCATGCTTCTTGCTTGTTGTAGTTCAGTAAAGAATAAGTCTGAGATATGCCCATGGAGACACCTCAAATTTCCTGATTCATTGTTGCTTAAATGTTTTCATCTTTCTTGGTTATGTCAAAGAATTCTTAGTTGTTCTTTGGTACCCTAAGAACTTGTTATCAGTCTCATTAATGGTTATTATGTATGCTGTCTAGTATGATTCACGGTATGCCCTGATTACTCATAGCTAATCAAAACTCGTTTTCTGAAATCTCTCTCTGAATTATTGGTTGTTTTAGTTAATTCAAAGAAGTCTTGTTTCGATTTTGCCCTTTGTCCATGCTTTGCAGTCTTATTTCAAAGTACCTGATAGCTCAAGATATGATGTTTAGGAGTTCCCTTTTCATAGATTGAGTTGTTTGTTTATCTTATTTGTTTTCCCAAAAGTCTGAAGGTGATTTTCCCAAAGTTAGAGGGACTTATACTTCTATGTATCACTGGATTGTTTATTTTCTGCATCTATCAATTTGAGTTTCATTCATGGAGATTAATGGTCAGCCCTAACTCATGAATGCTTGTTGTTTAACTATTTATGCTTAAAATCTTTTTGTCTTTCACAAACTTAATGTCCATCTCATTTCATTTTCACCCAAAGAATCCATTTATCTCGACCAAATTGGCCCTGCAGTAATACCCTATCCATCATTCAGAAAGTCTCGACCTTTTCGACCCCATAGCCTAGTTGATCTGACAAAATTTTATCTATATTCCCTTTTGATCAATTCTCCTAAAAAAACCCAAAAAAAACCAAAACATACTTAACAACTAGCCTAAAATCAAATATACAAAAGCAAACAAGTTTACATCCTTTTCATAATAGAGAGAGCTCTCTCTGAGTCCAGGAAGGCTAGGTCCTAGGGCTCCAAAGCTTGGTCTGATGTTGCCCTGTCATTTGATTTACTAATCTGCCAAATTACGGGACTATAACACTTTGAAGATTATTTTCTAAATGAAATGTATTTAAAAATAAAACATAACTAAAGATAAAATGAATCTGAGAGCCGAAGGAGAATGGACGGCATTAGGGTTTTGTTTCGCTTTGATGCTGCCCTCGCCGAAGCAGCTGAGCGGGCTTCAGATCCTGGTCTCAGCGTTGCAGCTGGAAAGCCGTCTGGAAAAGCTCGCGTTGTGGCCCCATGCCAAGTGCTGATTCTGAATGACCTGAACGCCAAGCTTCTGTCTGTTGCAGTTCACTCAAAGGGCACTCGATCTGCTGTGTCCTGGGTCGTTGCAGACTTCACCGAAGCGCAGAAGCACTGCGCCATTCCTTTGCTGCCGGCGGGTGCTTCCCTAGATTACACAGGCTTTTCTTTTCATCGAGGTTTTTTTGCAGTTCTTCAAAGGTCAGACTCATCAGGCTTCATCAAATGCTCTGCCTCTACCTTCGATTGCTCCCTATGGCAGCGGCAACCCTCGGGTCGGCTAGTTGGGTCCGCCTTAGGGTTTCGGTATTGCGATAAAGTTCTTGCTTCTTCCTTCAAACTTCGGCAGGGCCAGGCGAAGTTGGGTTCAATGCGATCTAACCCCTTCTCTTCTCAGATCTGTTCTAATGAGAAGGATTCCAAATATTACTCTGCCCTCTCTTCTTTCCAGATCCAGATCACGCTACTATCCGGCAGAACCATGCTGCATTGGGTGCAAGCTACGGATTTAGTGCAAGATCTCTTAAACAATCTCGAAAGCAGATTGGGGATTCCATCGGAGCTCCAAAGGTTGCTTCACAAAGGTAAACAACTTGAAAACCCTTTCCCCCTCTCTTATTACATCATTAATAGAGATGCTTCGATTGTGCTTTCCCTGAGACTTAGAGGTGGAGCACTTGGGCAGCCATCCTCCACTCCCGCCTTCTCCTATAAGGATGCGGTTCATGCACAGCCGCCCAAGAAATCTGCTACTTCAGCTGAGGCTCCCAAGCCTTTCCTTGTGGACAAGATGGAGGAAGTCCCCTCTATTGAAATCTCCAATCCATCGCTGGACGAACAAATTCAGATATATGCAGAGACCGCCATCATTTGCAGGTTCAATGGCCTTTGGCCTCGAACCACAGATCTATATCAATGGATCCACGCTAATTGGACAGACAGCTGCCAAGTCTTCCTTTGTTCAAAGGGTTTCTTCATAGTAGTGTTTTCATTCAGCGCAGATTATCAGAAAGCCTTAACAGAAGGCCCATGGTTCTGGGGAGCAGCCGGACTATTTCTCACTCCTTGGTTCCCAGATTTCGACCCCTCTTCAGCAGTTGTCACCAAGCTTCCCATCTGGGTCCATCTTCCGAACCTTCCGGCTCATCTCTGGCACATCTCGGTCTTCCAAGGGATTGGAAACGCCTTGGGCCGCTTCCTGGCTACAGATACCTCTCGAGGGGACAAAGGAATCTATACCTATGGCAGAATTTGTGCGGAAATAGATTTAAGCAAAGGACTGCCTGATCAGATCAATCTCAAAATTGGGGACTTTCACTGGACACAAACCCTGGATTATGAGAACACTGCATTCCGATGCAGACATTGTCATCAGACGGGGCATCTTCAGAACACATGCTCCAGCTTCCCCGGCAGAAATAAGAAAATCAATAGCAAACCGAAGTCCAAGAGCTGGAAACCATGCGATCCTCCCCCCATGAATGATCTAGCGTCCTCCAGCTCGGATGAGGAAGAATTGGAAGAGGAAGGAGAGAAAGATGTGCACCCGCAGGGCACGCCCCCGACCAGCCCCTCCGATCCCTCTGCCCCTCCGATCCCACAGAAATGTTTGTATGAGTCTTCTTCCTCCGATTCAGACAAGGAGACTCATTCTACAGTGCAAAATAATCTACAATTGGTTCCTGCCCAGCCAAATCATAATGGCTGGGTCAAAGTCATTAAAAAGAAAGGAAAAAAAGTTCGTCTGGAAGTCTCCGCCCACTCTGGGTAGCTTCCTTTGTTTCGCTCTCCTTTTTATGTTATCCTTGTTCTCTATTGTTCATTCCATGGTTGCTCTTGGGGTCCGAGGTTGATAATGTTTCATTACCGGCCCCTTGCTTCTATGCTCTGCTTTTTGCAAGCTCTGATTGTACTATATGGTTTTTTCTTAATAGAATTAGTCTTATTCAGAAAAAAAAACTAAATATGCAAAAAAATTAAAATAATGGAAATAACTCAGTTAATATCCAAACGTGAAAAATAACTGAAGATAAAATGAACATCAACTTTAGTTACTAATAATTAAGTATATGAAATAATAAAAATAATTGAATATAGTTAATCAAATATCCAAAATTAAAAATAACTGAAGAGTAGATGAATATAACTTCATAAAAAAATAACCTATATCTAGTTAAAAAAAAACGCCATGTTAGTTTGTGACTTAAGTGGCAACGAAAGAGTAGGCTGCGAAACATGGAAGTGGAGTGCTGACTACTCCACACATTGCATGGAATTAGAGTGTGCGGCTATTCCTTAAAATATTCCAAACCTTCTATTTACATAATTCATCCAAACCGTTGCAGTGCTCAACACATCAAGAAACGTGATTTAACCAACGCACGCAAGAGATGATGATGTAGTCAGATTGGGAATGAAGATGGCTCAGAAACAAATCCAATTTCTTACGACTATGACAAATGACATAAGTATCATCAACAAACCTCTTTCACTTTTTAGGGTGAAATTGAACTGAGGCTAAGGCCTTGATCTCAAGATTTTCCATAAATAAGTTAGCAACTATAGGGCAAGTGGGGAACCCATCACAACACCACAAGTTTGCTCATAGAACTCACTTTGGAAACTAATTTGGCAGTGTCAAAGTTTGAAATCCCATTTATAACACCAATAACTTCTTGGATGGAATTTTAGTAAAAAAAGAAACAACGTCAAAAATTACTAACAACTCTCCATGCTCCAACTTAATATACTTCCATTCTTATTAAAACAATTAAAATTATATATTAATAAATGAAATGTACATTAATAATTTATAAAAAAATAATATACAAATTACAAAATGCCTAATTACATTATTGAATTTTTTTTTTTTTAAATTCATTATAGAGAATTATAAATAATTAAATGTAGGTACAAAATAGTCAATATAATAAATGGACAAAATAGTGGAATTTGTGTCCACATATCAAAGTATAATAGTTGGAAGATGAAAAACCTTTTTTTAAATGAACACTCAAATTAGATTTGGTCAAAATTAAAATTAAAATTAGTAATTAATTGATATCACCAAATTCATTTAAGATATATATTTTTTAAATATAGGGGCTGATTTTTGTCTTGCTTTAATGATTTCTTCTCATTATTTTTTACTATTTGTTACATATTTTTTTTCTCGTAATATTTTCTCAAATTATGATAAAATAAGATTATTACACATAAACTAGTAGTAATAGTAATAATGTTGAACCATAAAATTAATTTCTAACTTAAAAATAAAAATATGTAAAAATAAAAATATCTGAAGAGAACCCCCCGATCGGGGTGAACACCTGCCATCATGATAACGGAAGGTCGAAACGTGGCAATAGCTTCCGTAAACATCACTTAAGATCATTTAAATGACCTGTCAGAATAGCGAGGTGGATGGTGCGACCGCCGGCAAAGGTTTGATGGCGCATGATGGCCAGGGTGGCTGTCAGACAACCGGAAAGGCAAGAGGAAACTTGGTAAGTTTATTTAACCCGCCTCTTCATTCTAGCATGCATTATCCCTGGCATGCGAAAGTTTGGAGGCGTCGAAGGCAAAATACAGCTCTGCAACCTGGAATTCGCGAGAATTTGTTCGGGTATGTTCTGATAATAACCTTAAAGCTCCTGATTTTAAATGCGGCAGATATGGTTTGTAGTGAAGAAGATAGGTTAGGAATTCTGTCGTTTTTGTTGTTCGGCAATTATCTTGAACCTGAACTGAGTCAGGTCCCTCCCTGCTTCCGTGATCCTTGTTATTTTCAAGTTCAGTTTTTTCTTGCGGTTGATGCTCTCTATAGTGATGGAGATAGTTTAACTTTCAGTTTGTTTCTGTTCCTTTTGTCGTTTGCTAAGTGCTGGGAAGCAGAATGGGATCTGGTCACCCCTTCCCTCTGCGACCATGGCAACTCCCAAGTACCTGAAACTAACCCTGTGCGAAGGCATGAGAGAAAAATCCCCAGTTACCTGTGTAATCCCTGTGGTAGCCAGGTTCGAATAGGCTGTCAAAATCTTGATAGGAAAAGTTGGCTTAAGTTCCCTAGTTATAGTCTTGTCTGCAACTCCTTAATTGGCGACCACCTCAGTTATAACAGGTTTCCTTCTTATCTGAGTGATGCAAACATAATCCACTTTTCCTTTTTCCCGCATGATAACCCTCACAGTCATACCACTGATATCAAATGCAAGAAGTTGGTCGAGCTTCCGTTTCGACGAAGGGTTGAAGGCACCGTGGGGTGCATGCTGTGTTTTAAAACCTTTTCTCATTTTGTTTCTTCCTGCATGCCAGTGTTAGTTAAAACCTCATCTTCAGCAATGGGAAAACGCCACTATAGGGCAGCGAATAAGGGAAAGCAACCTGATCTGCCAGATCAAGTACCAAAGAAAAGGGGGCAGAAAACGTATCTAGAACACCTGGAAGAATTGGCAGTTAAATATGTCATGAGCAACCCCTCGGCATCCAGGAATGAAATTCGAGGTTGGGAACAGGAAATCCACCAGGAACCAGAGGAAACTGAGACTGAGGCAGAAATACTGGATTTTATAACTGATCCAGGGCATACAAGAGGCAGGCTTACTTTGTTTAACCAGACAGTCCATACATATTGGATTGTAAAATGCCTGCTAGCAAAAGCAATCCAGAATAACCACCCAGTCCAAGTAAAGACAGAAGCAATGCAACCGGACCTACGCACCCAGACTCTTCTCTTGGAGATTTAGGACAATCAGCAGCACCTAAAGATTACTCAATACCAAACTGCAGATAGGGTCAGTAGATTAGATGAAAAAGTGGGGCGTATGGAGAAAAATCTTCAGAAGATTCTTCAGCAATTGAACCAAGTAGAAATGCCAGGGTCTAATGTCAAAGACCCTGCCCCTGTCTCATCATCTGAGGTTTAAATGATGTCTGCTCTCATGGTCTTTTGTAAATTTTGAATTTTAAAAGTACTGTTATGTTTGTAAATATTAAAGTAGAAACTCAGGTAGTACAAGCTAGTCATAGACGTAAGAGACAATTCCAATTTTGCGATGCAAACCATGTTTTTAGAAGGCCAATAAACCTGGTTTCCCTCCTGGGCAGGTTGAGGCCAAGAAAGACTTTATATTTTGTAACCTGTCTTAAAATATAAATAGAAATGGCATGGACACACCGAACTTACAAAAAAAAAAAAAAAAAATATCTGAAGAGAAATCGAAGAAATTGAATCTGACAAAATGAATAAAGATATGGCTACTAGTCATCAAGTATCTAAAAATTCAAAATATCTAAAATTAAAATGAATCTGTACTTAAACAGCACCATCTCATATGACTTACGTGGCGACGAAATCGAGATAGCCGAAGCGTCTCACTGGAGTGCGAACTGATCCACACATTGCGTGGAACTAGAGTGTTCTCGGAGAGTCGCGAAATTCCGGACAACCAGAAACTCCTTACAACAGGAAACTCTATTCATGGCATGGAGAATCGCATAAAGGAAACGCGTTCAGGACATCAAGAATTGCATAATTCATTCTAACTCTTGCTGTGCTTAGTATATCAAGAAGGTGCCGTAACTGTGCTATAAAAGTGGAGCGGCAGAAGCAGTAAATATTGTGTTCACCATTTCCATCATATGTGACTTCAACTTTCATGGACACATTATTTACATTGTGATCACATTATTTACTTTGCATATTATACAATGGAAATTCAACATTTGCAATGCAATTCTAGATTAATGCACCGGGGTCAAGTTATCGTGGAACCCGTAAAAGTATTCCTCTCCACAAAAAGTGTGAATCATCCTCAATTCTAGCAAAATATATTTGTGATTCTCAGGGTTTGCATACTACATGTTTACAAGCAAATATTAATGCACACAAACAATGAATTTAATATTTTCTATGAATTGAATTTTCATTCATGTTTTTTTTAAGTTTTTGAAATGTTAATAATATTGTTGTGTTTTATATTTATTAAAAATTTAGTAGATGGATTTTAAAATTTAAAAGTTTCAAAATTAAAATTTAGATGATTAAAATTATAGTATGTTTTTGGATAAGATGATTTTCTAAATTAAAATTATTAATAAAATATATTTGAGAAAATATTTCAAATTTGAAAAAAATTATGATAATCTTTTTAATATTGTTATATAAATTAAATGATTGATAAATGAAAATATTACATCTTATTAAAAAAAATCATAATGATTAATTAAATTATAATTTATTTCAATTTATTTTTATTATTAATAATATTAATTACAACAAAATTAATTATGTTATGTGTTTTTGGATAATAAAGATTTAACCTCCACACAATATTCTAGTCCTAATAGAATTATTTATTTTAGAGTAAAACTTTTACAATTTTAATTTAATTATAAAAATTTAATGGAATTATTTATTTTAGAGTAAAACTTTTACAATTTTAATTTAATTATAATTTTTTTATTAATGGATGATAAAGATTTAAACTCTATCAAATAGTTTATAATATTTTTAATAGTAGTTACAAATCAAAGATTGAGATTTATTTTAGAAGTAGTTATGCCTTTTTCATTTTTAATTAAATTGATTAATTAAAAAAATATGTCATATGAACATGATTTATGGTTTTTTGAGCCCGTGGTATTACTAAGCCATTGTATTGTTCCATGGTTTTGTAGCAAAGCCTATTTATAGGTTAAGAATATCCATATTTTTGACATAAGTCTCAATCTTTAATTTGTGACATAAAATATTCTATAATATTACATGAGGTTAAATCCCTACCATCCACCAAACAATTGTTCATAATTAAATTAAAATTTTAAACATCATATTCCAAAATAAATGCATCTTTTCACATAAATATATACACCAGCACAACGACATTAATAAATGTGGTTGATATACCCAGTACCCATCAACTTATTTGAATGTATTTAAATTCAAATTTATTTAAATACACTTTCAACCATATCAATATTCTCAAGGTAATATCAAAGTCAAGATAAATAAACTTTCAATAAGGTCATATTATGGGATAAAACATTCTAAAGTATTCATAATAGTTATACATTATTATAAATATTAATATATTATTATTACATACACCCATAGTTCATGGATTTTTTTCCATTCCAACTTCAAGCTATTAAAAAGAAAACATCTGATTTGTATGTGCTAGGATTGTTAGGCTTTATGTTCAATCTATTGAATCAGTATTTGAAACACTGCATTCTAAAACAAAATCAATTCGAAAAGAAAATTCGTTACCAACTTCGATATTACTAAGATTAATAATACTTATTAGATTTTTCGTCTAGCCAAAATAGTGAATATCTTCACAATTCTCAACACTTTCTTCATTAAAATCTACCTCTAACTCAAAGTCCAAATCCATTTTCTGAATGAGGCCTAAATCCACATAAGGTCCCCACTATTTTTTCATGATTGTCAACATTTTCTTCATTCAAATCTACTTCTAAATCAAAGTCCAAATCAATGGTGTGGACAAGGTATCAATCCACATAGAGTCCCCACTTTGTTTGATAGTCTTTCAGATTTGGAGGGAGCCTAAGGTCATGACTGAAAGAAGAGAAATGTGAAACCCCTATAGCAATGTGAAACCATTTGTCATGACACGCCCAACTTCTGCTTTTCCTACTGATGCAGGAGCATCTTCTCTAAGTCAAAAGTCCAAGAAGAAAATAGACCTTAGGGTCTTGACATTTGTCCAAGGAGGAACTATTGTAAAGAGACATTGTAAAACTCATGTAAAAAGTATTTTATTTCTTAGTGAGCATTGATAGGGAATATGCTTAGTCATTAGGTGTCAATGAGTGTTGAGTTAATGTAACAAATACCCTTAAGAAATGGGATATTAGAGAGAATATTTGGTGTTTATGCTAGGAAGATAGAAAAATCATAAATTAGGATTTCCGAAGAATAGAAGTGGTTACAAGTTTGTAGGATTTGATTGAGGGCAAATAAGCTCTAAATTGTATTATAAAATTAAATTGTAAGCTTCGAAAGAGAAGAGGCGAAATTAAACAAAGAAGATTAGGCCAAGAGATAGAGGCAAGAGCTAAGAGACAGAGAGGGTTTTTTTGAAGGGAGAAAGGGCCATGTAATGACGCATCAGGCCAAAGATAGAATGTAAACATGTTTTTCTTGTATATATATAATTTTTTTTATTAATGAGAAACACAATTCATGTGATTTTATTGTGTCTTTGTTACGAGCTCAGTGATATGTAACGAGCTAATATGGTTTTTGTGTAATAAACCATTGTTGTATTAATTATGATAAATGTTAATTGAATAAATAATTTTTTCTGAGTGATAAAGGACTTAATGGCTGGGTAGAATCATGTGTGATTCCATTTTGGAGCGAGTAAATGTGTATGCAGGCCGAGAGAAAGAAACAAAGACAAATTCTGGATTTGGAGAAGTAATGCAGAAAGGTGTTCTATATTCAGGATTGAGATAGTGTGCTAAAGTGTGCGAAAACATCAAAGATATGAGAGAATGAATATAAGTTAAAGCTCACAAGGGATTAGTGCAACTAAATATCGAACAAGCTCAGGAAGGATAGCATGAAGGAAATGAAGATAAAGAGTGGTGGCGGTCAAAGAAATAGGATAAAAGATTAAGGCAAAAAAGCCTTTAAAAGATTTCCAAAGGAAGGGAATGGACGATAAGTATTAAATCACAAAGATCTGAGCGAAGATCGACGGTCTAGATTACTTCGAAAGTTAAGTTTGGAAAGCTGCAAAGTGGACATGTGTTAGGAGGAGGATACAAGCACACATCGCAATCGACGATTGTTTTATTTACCTGTTAAGCCATTGCAAGTTAAATGGTATAAGTTGCGATGCGGTGAAGAGGATCCACGTGTCGTCAGGGTCCACATGCATATCGCATGCGATATGGCACAATTAGTTAATGACAGAGGTTAAACACTGCGACATGAGAAACATTATATTTTCCGAAGTGAGAAGTGATAAGTTTTCCGAAGTATGAAATGGTAAGTTTTGTGGTTTGTGAAGTGGAAAAATCAACGAACTTGATATAAGTTCTGAAAAGTGCGATGAAGGTTTGTGATGCGAGATTGCACAAGGAAGAGCCTCGGTAAAGGTGTAGAATATTGTTAAGCGTGAAGCAGTCACATACAATAAGAGAAAGCAGTTAAAGGTTTAAATGCATAAGTGAAGGATAGGTTTTGGATAAAATGGGTTTTATGAACTTATCTGAATGGGGAAAATTCGAAGTGTATACTCTTTTACGAGTAATAAATCTTGGGAATGGGCAGACAATTTAAGTTTCTGTGTATGTGGGTATTTTGTGGCCTTTTGGCTGCATCATTTGGTATCAGAGAGAGGTTAATGAAAGAAGTTGTTATAAATGAAGATTGCAGAGTTAAACTATGCAGAAGACATTTGGTAGCAGAACATAATAGGATTATGTGTGAAATAGAAGGAGAATGCAAGTTTGATTACGTAAGGAAGAGGAGATCAGTAAAGCAAATATGATTTGCAGAAAACTGACAAAGATATTGTAGAAAGAGGATATCAGATTTTAAGTTTGAAAAGGAGTACACATACTGAGGTAAAGTATGGCAGAAGATGGGAGTAAGTGATACACTTAAGAAGATATTGCAGAAGCATAAAGAAAGCACAGTGATGGTTTTCTTCTTGTGGAGAATTGAGATTCACTTGAATGTGAAGAGTGGATGGAGACTACTTGTGAAATCATGCAAGTATTATTTTATTCTAATTTGATTTTTGCAGGATTAAAGACAAATTAAAGATTGATAGTTTCATCTAATGAAGTATCACAGGAAAAGAAATATCACAACCTTAAGAGCAGTGATAAGGATTTATGAGTGAAAGAAGAGTGTACTCAGAACCAAGTATTTCATTTGTGATTGAAATACAGGAGGAAATTTATGTTATCAAAATTAAAGATGAGTTGAAGCCTAGAAGGAGCAGAGGAATGCTCAAAAGAAAGCTGCAGAGAGGGGACTAGTGGCCAAGTGCAGAGGAAATCTTGGTGAGGTAAGTTGTAGTAGGGTAGAATTGTTATTGCATTGGCTTAAGTATAGCTCATAGTGAGTGAGGAACTCACAGAGATAGAGGAGAAGATGACTATTGATAGTCATAACAGAGGTTCTGAGAGAGACCAAAGTAGAAGAAAAGTGAATAAATATGTCAAAGAAAATGGAATGGATGAAGGTATGAGAGAGAAAAGGCTGAGATAAGAATGCAATTAAATTTTTTGATGAATGTGTTTGAGAGGAGTAAAGAAGACCAATGATCTGGTTGCAAAATGAGAAATAAAATTAGGTGGGATAAGCTACAAGAGAAGAGATAACAATGGGTAAATATGCAGTTAATAGAGGAGCTAAGGAAGCTTGAGCAGATTATGGATGTTTAATTGAGGACAGAGAAGCTCGAATGAGTTGAGCTACAACAAGACAACATTTATGGAGAATAAAAAGTTTCTTTTGAGTTTAAAGAGGGAGAAATGATGTCTGAAACATCAGTTGAGGAAATTGAGCCTTATGATTTTGAAATTAATAATTTTTGTATGTCTGCAGTTGATGTTAAAGAAGACAAAGAAGAGAGAAATAATTTGAGTTTTGAGATAATTAGATCTCATATGGAAGATCATACATATTAAAGAGTAGGTATTGGAAGATCATACTGAAAGTAGAGGAACTTTGGCTCACAATGATGACCAAAAGAAAGAAGAAGTGGAGAAGGATATCAAGAAACCAAGTGAAGTTCTTAAGGAGGCTGATAAGAAGACCATTGAAGATTTTTTGAGTCATGTAGAGGACTTAGAACAACAAGAGGAAGATTTGGTGACTGGATCATCAAAAGAGACCATTGGGTCTTACGATTTTGAGATTGATAATTTGACTGTGTTTGCGGGTGTTGTAGAAGGAAATTCATCTCTTGGAATTTTCTTGAATGAAGTTGAGAATTATCAAGAAAAGTACGATGACGATTGTCTTTCAGATGAAGATCAAGTTGAGTTATTGTAGAAGAAGGAGTTCATAAGTTCCTTTCTTAGCGAAGAAAGTATCTCGAAGGAATGTGAGACAATTATGTCTCATATGAAGGAACTTGTTATTGTTGAGGATAGGGAGAAATTGTCTTTCGTGAGTGGCCAAAGGAAGACTCCTGGAAAAATATCTAAAGATGTCACAAAGATAAAGGATCAGAATTTTATTCTGATGAAAAATGAAGAAGTAGAGTCACCAAGATATTTGACCTGTGACAAAGAAGGAGATAGTGAGGATTGCATAGAATTTTTGGAAGAAGTTCCAAGTGAGATGAAAAATTTGTGGCATGAGCTACGTCTTTAGGAGAATATACTAGCAAGTCAGACAATGAATATTTTGAATGTACAATTGAAATTGATCAAAGGTGAGGCAGGCTTGTCTCATGTAAAAAAGGAATCAGTCTTAGAACTGAAGGAAGCTGAACTGACTACCATGATTAGTCAAGGAGGTGAAGGAAAATCACTAAAGGTTTTCAAGGAAGAGGAAGAAATATATGATGGAATTGATGAAAAACAGAGTGATGAGGTGTTTGAAAGGAATCAGGTAGAAAGTGAATTACTGAACTATTTGCTGGAAGCATATGAGTATGATGTTTTTATCAAAGATATTGAACATAGGTTGTTTTGAGATGAGATGAAATTTCAGAAGCAATAGGAGGGTAAGGATAGAAGATAAAATGGACATGGAGATTGAAAAAAGGAGAAGGTTGATAGTGAAGGTGTCTCAGAAGAAGACAACAACAAGGAAGAAAAGAAACAACAACAAGAAAAGGACAACAAAATAATGTGACCGCATAGCCAGTGGGGCAATGCAACATAAATTATGGAGACCTAGAGAACAACAACAAACAACAACAACAACAACCAAAGATAGATTACAGGATGAAGCATGGGATCCAAGAGGAAAACTATTAAAAACACATGATTTGGAGATCATTATTATTTTTCACCCGGGGAGTCTGATGCATGAACATCTTCTCTAAGTCAAAAGTCCAAGAAGAAATTAGACCTTAGGGTCTTGACATTTTTCCAAGCAGGAACTATTGTAAAGAGACATTGTAAACTCATGTAAAAAGTATTTTATTTATTAGTGAGAATTGATACGGAATATGCTTAGTTGTTAGGTGTCAATGAGTGTTGAGACAATGTAAAAAATCCCCTTAATAAATGGAATATTAGAGAGAATATTTGCTGTTTATGCTAAGAAGATAGAAAATTCATAAATTAGGATTTCCTTAGAATAGAAGTGGTACAAGTTTGTAGGAGTTGAGTGGGGGCGAATAAGCTTTGAATTGTATTATAAAATTAAATTGTAAGCTTCTAAAGAGAAGATTCCAAATTAAACAAAGAAGATTAGGCCAAGAGATAGAGGCAAGAGCCAAGAGAAAGAGAGGGTTCTGTTGAAGGGAGAAAGGGCCATGTAACGATGCATCAGGCCAAAGATAGAATGTAAACATATTTTTCTTGTATATGTATAATTTGATTTGTTAATGAGAAACAGAATTCATGAGATTGTATTTTGTATTTGTTATGAGCTAAGTGATCCGTAACGAGCTAATCTGTTTTCTGTGTAATAAAACATTGTTGTATGAATTCTGATAAATGTGAATTGAATGAATAAGTTTTTCTAAGTGATAAAGGACTTAATGGCTGGGTAGAATCATGTGTGATTCTAGTTTGGAGTGAGTAAATGTGTATGCAGGTCGAGAGAAAGAAACCAAGTCGAATTATAGATTTAGAGAAGTAATACAGAAGGGTGTTGTATATTCGGGATTGAGACTACGTGCTAAAGTGTGCGGCAACATCAACAATATGAGGGAATGAATAGAAGTTAAAGCTCAGGAGGGATTAGCACAACTAAATACCGAATAGGCTTAGGAAGGATAGCATGAAGGAAACAAAGATGCAGAGCGGTGTCGACGAAAGAAATAGGAGAAAAGATTAAGGCAACAAAGCCTTTAAAATATTTCCAAAGGAAGGGAATGGACGACCAGGATTAAATAGAAAAGATCCGAGTGAAGATCGATGGTCCAGATTACTTCGTAAGGTAAGTTTGGAAAGCTGTGAAGTGGAAACGTGTTAGGAGGAGGATACAAGCACACATTGCAATCGGAGATCGTTATATTTACCTGTTAAGCCATCACAAGTTAAATGGTATAAGTTGTGATGCAGTGAAAAGGATGCACGTGTCGACGGGGTCCACGTGCATATCACATATCGTATGTGATATGGCACAATTAGTTAACGACGGATGTTAAAATCTGCGACATGGGAAATGTTATATTTTCCCAAGTGCGAAGTGATAAGTTTTCCAAAGTGAAAATGGTAAGTTTTGCGCTTTGCGAAGTGGACAAATCAACGAAATTGCGATAAGTTCTGAAAAGTGTGATGGAGGTTTACGATGCGAAATTGTGCCTGAAAGAGTCTCAGTAAAGGTGTAGAATATTGGTAAGCGTGAAGAAGTCACATACAATAGGATAAAGTGGTTAAAGGTTTAAATTCGTAAGTGAAGGATAGGTTTGGGAGAAAATGGGTTTTATGAACCTATCCGAATGGGGAAAATTCGGAGTGTATACTCTTTTACGAGTATTAAATATTGGGAAGGGGTATACAGTTTAAGTTTCTCCATATGTGGGTATTTTTCATCCTTTTGGTTGCATCACCTCTTCCATTGTTTTTACAACACAATACCAAAGGATCCAACTTAAAAATAGACAACACATCTAAATTATTTGGAGTTGAAATATGAAATTAGGAATAATTAATGAAACGATGGATAAAACTTTGAAGATATCCAAAATAAATTCCTTTTAAATGACCTTGTTGATACAACGCTCCCACACCCGTGTGTTGCTACAATGTTCCCACCCTATGCTTGAAGCAGTTGATGTGTCTAGGTAACGATGTGAAATAACTCTTGTGACCATGTGGCATATGAAACAAATGGATATGGGGATGGGAAATTAAAGGGATGGATGAAAAGGGTGGAATGAAATGAAATGAATGGAGTTGGAGTTTTTTATAATATTTTTAATTATAGTTTAGAATTGGTGAAAAAAATGGCTTTTAAATTAAACATGTTATTTCTTGATTCAAAGCTAAAAAAATTTTAGAATACTTTTCATATTATCTATTGGATGATGTAGTAGACAAAGAATATTATCTTGAAATCAAATCTTGTCCATTCATTCATTTAAAAATCAAAATTAATATGTCATTCTTGATTTGAAACTATTTTTTTTTAAATACTTTTCATATCTTCCATTGGATAATGTAGTAGACAAAGAATATTATTTTGAAATCAAATCTTGTCCACACATTCACTTAAAAATAAAAATTCCTCAAGTCCAATTCCAAAATAGACCACACATATGGCATAATTAACATAATTAATATAATATTTCAAAACATTAATATTTAATTTGTTATTAATTATTAAAAAATAACATGACTATCCAAAAAGTTGAGATAATGATTGGAAAACCATCAAAATATGGATATGATATGAGTTAAGAGATGGATTATATATATAATTTAGTTTGTAAATATAATTTTTGTGATATTTTTTTAATTATTTTTAAAAATCAATTTGTATTATTTCCAAAAAATCATATTATATCATTTCTTCTTTAAACAGAATACACAATCATACATTTACAACCTTCCCAAGCTTTGATCTCGTTACAACTAGCCCATTTGTAGTTTACCTATACGTGACCGAGTGATTTGGCTCACGGGTACACTTGTGCTCACTCATTAATGGAGCCAAGATTATGGAAAGCCTTTTTCTAGTTTGGTCATAGAGTTAAATTATTACGTAGAGGGATGAAATGGCTCTACATGATGCTGAGTTGAGGAAAAATATTTTTTGGTCTGCTAAATTTGGGAAGATCATAACAAAATAATATTTGGAGAAATAATGTATCAAAATATTCTAAGACCAAATCTATTTCACCCACTCCTAAAGCAAAGAAGTTGAGACCCAAAAGACATTAAATTGGAAAATAAGTGCTTGCCGTTCATAATATGCATCCATGAAGCTACATATCACATTATCTACATTGAGAGATGGGGTTTCCGTTACTTGATCTACCATAAATGTCAATACTGATAGATATTTAGGGTTTGGCGATTGAGGTCCAGGCTTAAGAACATCCTTGCAGAACTTGGGTTGGGATGAGGAGGATGTAAAACATCTGGCTTCTGGCTCCACCCCTTACTCTTCAAATAAAATAGATCATAAAATCCTTAGCGATGCCATAGTCACTTAGGATTTTATGATCATAAAGCTTTAAGCCTTCATATAAGAGATGAAAACTACCACATGGGTTTCTCACCCAATCTTGAATCTTGGCTATGAGTGTGGACACTAGATATGTGGTATTAACCTACAAACAAAGGGAATATTTGTCTCACAAAGATAGTGAAATTTTCTATATTTGAGTTAATAACCTCCCCTTGGAAGTAAAAAGAATGCTACAAAACCAACGCCTTTAGCATTGAGGTTTCTCTAGTAGAGCAGAGGGTTCCCAACACTTCGAGGAAAACCATCTAATTTTTTTTTTGTGTGAGATTGATCTGAAAATGGAACTATTTGTAATTCTATGCAAAGTATCCATTCTCATATAATTTAGTGTGCAAAGTGTTCTCCATGACTTGCAGGTTAAAAAAAGTAGTTTTGGTTTGTTTCTAAGTTTTATGTGTGAGGGTTTGTTAATTAAATTTACTGTTTAACATATCACAGCAGAAATACACAGCAAGTAAAATTCACCATAACATAACACAACAAGGGAGTACCGAGTCCTCTTTTGACCCTGCCCACGGGAACTTGCTACAGATCCTCCTTATTTTTGAGAGGATTCCTTTGGGAACCCAAATTAGAGCATAGCATTAAACCGGGATTTCCAGAACAACTAACTTGATCAAAAATAGCCTTCCCTCCCTAGAAAACCATTTGTAGCTCCAGTTTTTTTAATCCAGGATTCAATCTTAGCCACCAGCCAGTGCTAGTCCTGAATCCTATATGAATAAGGTTTTAAGTAAAACTCCAGATATTTAAAACTGTCAGACAAAATTTTTACTTTGAAAGGGAGCTCTTCAAATATTCTTCCTAATTCCACCCTTGAGAACCCTTCTAGAGTTATGGATGATTGTTGGCCGTTTATACACAATCAAGTTGCTCTAAGAAACAGGTCTAGTATATCTTTGATTTTCCGGATGCCATATCTTCTTTTGTTATTGAATAATAGGATATCATCTACAAACAACATGTGAGAAATATTGAGGTTTACTTCCACTTCAATCCCTTTGATGTCTCCTCTCCCCCTTGTATCAAGAATAATTTGACTGAGACCTTCAGCCGCTAGGAGGAAAAGGAAGGAGGGAAATGGGCACCACTGGTGCAAACCTCTCTGGATCTGAAAGAAGTGTGTGGCTACGCTATTAATAAAATTTGCAAAGATAATTTTTGTTATGCATCCCATCACACAATTTATGAAATCAATCCTCAACACCATGTGAGTTAGGAGCAAACAGAGGTAAAGCTAGCTAATGCGGTCATAAGATTTTGAGAGGTTGATTTTTACAATATCTCCCTTCTTCCCACTCCTTTTGAGGCTATGCAGCGTTTCCTATGCCACTCCAACCGCTTCATGAATCTTTCTTTCATCCAAAAACCAAAAATTCTCGTTTGAAATGTTTCTAGAGAGGACAAGTTTCAGACGAACATCAATCAACTTTGCTAAAATTTTATAGATGAAATTGCAAAGAGAGATATGTATAAATTCCTCAAAGGATATGGGATCATCCTTCTTGGGGATTAAGGCCAATAAATTAGAATTTAAATGTTGGTAGATGGTACCTTTGACCCTTGAGTCTTCAAACACCCCTGCCAACTCATCCCCCAAGGTCTCAAAAAAGTGCTGAAAAAATATACTGTCCAACCATTCAGGTCTGGAATTTTTTCCTTCTGCATTAAATTTAAAATCCCCTCAACCTCTTCTTTAGACATTGGTTCCATAATATTTTCATTTTCCTCCTCCTCCTCGTATTGAGGGAAGAACTGTTCCACTCAGATCACTTCCTCAATGGATGCTTTAGTAGGAGATTTGAAAATATTTTTAAAGTGATTACTTCCCACGAGGGAGAGGACTTAAAAGTAATTTTATGTCCTTCCTTCATCTGATTTCATGCCCCATATGGTATTTATATTATTCCTACATTTTGCAAAGTTTTGGAATTTTTTTTGGTTTTCATCCCCCGATGTCAACTAGATAGCTCGAATTTTAAGTCTCCACTGTTCTTCCTTTTCGAGAAGGATTTTCCTTCGATTTGATTCCAGCAACTTGATTCTATCCCCTTTTCACTTGTTTCATATCCATCTTCCTTCGGCTTTTCAAGTCACTCTAACTCCTCTCCTATATGTCGCAGGGTTTCCTCCTCTGAAGCTATTTTCTTTTTTAACCAATCCAGAGAATTTTTCATTAGCTTTAGTTTTTCCATGAAGAGGTAGCCTTTGTCCCTTCCTAGCTCCTCACCCCTTCCTCCAAGTTGATTGAAACAACATGTTATAGGATTCATCCTTGAGCCATCACGGGTTGCACTTGAAAGGGGATCCTAGTTTCTTATTAGGGCCTTTTAGTTAGAGGACAATAGGAATATGGTTCGAGTCTCCACCTTCCCCCACCCAGTGCTGGAAAAATAGGGTTCTTCTCACCAAATCCTCCTTTAAAATAAACTGATCCAATCTCTTTGCCATGCGTTCAGCCCCAATTATTCTGTTCCTCCAAGTAGGGTGGGGCTTGATCAGAATAATGTCAACAAGATTCTTTGATGCTATATTATTAAGGAATAACTCTGCTAGCGGATCTGCATGAGCTGAGGGTCCCCAAGCTTCTGAAAACCCCAGTGAAAAGTCCAGATCTCCATCTATTACTAGATTCGGGTTCCCCATAAAATATTTTGAAAAAAAATTATTCCCAAAAGGAGCTATGTCCTTACAAGGACCATAAACATTAATTATTAGTAAATTCAAGCAAAGATCAAGGAAGTAGACCTCCATTCATAGGATATGTTCTAGTCCCTAGGTGTTTAACTCCTTCAATATTCCTTCTCTGACCTTCCTTTTGCATCCAGTTTCTGGAAGGACCAACCGGGGAACAATTTGTTCAAAGCTCCCTTTATCTCTTCTCCAATGCCCAGGGTTTCTTGAAGCATTAGAATATCAGGCTCATAAGGCTTGATTAAGTCCCTTAAGGATATTTTTTGAGCTACTAGCAAACCCTATACATTTGAAATACATAATTATCATTTATAACAATGGGAGGGGCTCTCCGCTGCTCTAAGCACCCCTGAAAGTGAAGGTTGTTTCCCATCGGCTATGTTGATTTTAGCTCTTAGCTGGTCTTTGGATAAATTATACTTCCTACCTCGTAATTTTCGAGGTCCTATCAATATGGGTTTAGGGCCTAAACTTCTCACCACTTCCCAAGGCATTAATATCTTCTCTCTGGGTCTTAGGTTGTAATGGGGATTCTTAGGGAAATGGGTCTAATGTAAGGATCCCTCAGAGCACGAGGCTACTAGAAGGTTCATATTAATCTTAGGAATTGCTATAATGATACAATCCTCTGATACAAATCCAACATGAAGAAACTAGATAATTACGGGCCTGGAGGGATTTAGCCTTGAAAGAGAGCTAATTGAAGATATCAACTAGAATTTAGAGAAAGGATAGGATCCAAGACTGTACCCTCCATCAGAGCCACCGAGACCACATCTCCACCTTCCCCCTAGGATGGCCGATGCAGATCCTCCGTCTGAATAGGTTATGAAGGGTTGCTGATGTTTGTCTTCATATCCTGAGGTTCCTCTATGTCCTTCTGAGGCTTATCCCATTCCATCCCATCCATTATATCCACTCCTTCCTCTTTATTTTTTTCCTCTTCCTTAATTCTTCCTGCCACCCCTGAATCCCTTTTCTGCTTTCTTGTTCTTCTATACCCTAGAGGAATTCCTTTTACAGGTGCCCGTACTTGTGAAAATGGTGGAACCGAAAGGGCATCTGCTCATAATAGATCATCTAAGTGAAAGATAAATCCTTATATTTCATATGAATTTCCTTTTCCAATCCTTCCTTTGGTTTTAAACATACCAAGATCCTAACAATACTTTTGTCCATCGTTTGTTGGAATGCCATGCCAACCTCTAGAAACTGACCCAAGGTATTCCCAATTACTTTAAACACTGACTACATCGACAGAGGGACCAACAATATTGGAATTTTTACTCACACCAGTGTCTCCTCCACCTTTTTGCATTGTGCATCGAATAAGGGGTTCGATTTTTTGAAAATAATTGGGCATTTTCTGAAGTTCTAGTTGTGCCTCAGTACCCATTCTATAGATTCATTCTTGCTGAATCTGACCATAAACCATCCACGAGCTATTTTTGACACTTCAAACTACCACTCCGGAGCCTATTTTTAGGCTATTGAAATCCATTCCTTGATATAGTTGGCCGAGTGTTTTCTCCCCTTTTCTCTACTGACTAATGTGGTTTCAACAACCTCTATTACCTCATCGATTTGAATATCTACACCTAGCACCAGATTAGGGTTTTTCGCCTTCCTATTAATCAACTTAAATTTCTTTCTCTTACCTCCTGCAATCTCGCTCCCTCCTCCTTCCCTGAGTCCTGATGTTGTTTCTTTTGCATTGGAGCCTCATGTAAAGAGCGACCCTGACCACTATTTCATCGACATTGGTAGCTCCAAGCGACCTAGTACCTCTCCTTCTTGAACCTTCCTACCCCCTATGCATGTAAACACCACTACTTCCTGGTATGCACCGAGAACCCTCTCTTGTTCCTTTACTTGATTCAGGGAAAAACCCCCTTCAAAGTGGTCACTTCTCTTCCCCTCTCTAGTGACTGGGTTTTGCAAGAACCTCCTGTCTTCCTCTGTCCAAGTTTCTACTGCCTCAACACTCTAACTTGGTGAAAAAAACTCATGCGAAATCCTTCCCCTTGACTGTAACAGGCTTTTGTAGGCTATGGAATAGTCCAATCATACCCCTTGACTGGTTTCGACTACCCTAGAGTCTCAAACAGAAAGGACTTCAAACCTTCATTCCCTTTAAACCCACAACTGGCCACAATGTCTTCAAACATTCATTCCCTCTAAACCCACAACTGGCCATAATGTCTTCAAACCTTCATTCCCTCTAAACCCACAACTGGCCACAATGTCTTCAAGCCCTCCCGAAAAAAATGGATTTTTTAAACCACAGGATGAAAGAGCATTTATCTGGATTCCTTTTTCTTCCTCCACTACTTTCTCTGGCACCAGAGGTGTGAAGGTCTACTGCAGTTCTAGGCTTCTATCCACCAACCAGGCTTCATGGCTCGTCCTGGGTATATTTTCCTCTAGCAGCCCTAATAGTTTTCCTTTCCCCTAAGCCTCCCTCGAACCTCATGACTTAGCTCCTGCACGCCCGCCTGGGTGAATATATTTCTCAATATTCTTCTCCGAGACATCCAAACCCCAGACTGTTAGAATGTCTCCTGACTCAAGATCATGATAAACGAATTCCCATTCTCTAACCATGGTTACTGTAACTATTCACAGGAAAAAATCATCCTTGTAAGTGGTTAATCACTGCAAAGTCTGTAGGCGCATACTTGATTCTCCGGAGGGTAGCGAGATTAGGGGAAATAGTAAACCCAATGCCATGATTTTGAGGCCTAAACCCTCATTTCCCCTGTCCTCATTCCTGAATCATGTCGTGGGTGTTAGCAAGTTGCCTAAGTGTTCTTCATACTTTAACATCGATGCTAGACGCCTCAGACCCAAGGCCCTCCCTGGGTCGCTAGTAATTTTTCTGTGTTGAGCTGTGATCAAATCTGGTCACCATCACTAGGGTTTCCAACTGGTCATCATCCCAATTTTTCCATCACCTTCCTATTCTAAATAAAATTTATTCCTTAAATATTGTTAAATTTCTTTCAATCAATTTTAATTTTTTTCTTACTTTAATGATATATTTTTTTCAATTATTTTAGATTTTATTTCTTCACTAGAAATTCTTTCTTTTCATAGTTTTCACTCTATATATATCCTTACTCCCCCAATATTGTAAGAGATTTTGGCTAATATGTCCTCTAATCCTTTCATGGTAGAATATTTCAGACATATCACCATGATATATTTTCCTATTTGGCAGCCCTCGAATTTGTGCACCCACCAAATGAGCCAACCCATTATGTGTGTTGTACTATGTAGATAGATACAAATGAAATGTTTGAACTTTCTCCACTGTTTTAAACCATGTGATAAATTTTTTACTTCGAGCCATCACATTATAGTTGTGACAATTTCTGTACTCTGAGCCATCATATTATAGTTGACAACAATGATCAAATTTGAAGGTCTGTTCTTAATTTTATTTGGAAGGGCATATATTCATATAACCCTTAAAGGATGAAAGGTTACAAAGCAAGCTTCACTTCTACTAAAAAATATATATTAAATAAACCCCTCAAAAAAAAAATCATAATGAAATAATGTCCTTCTAAATATTTAAAATCTATTTTTTTAAAATAGTAGCAACATTAAAACACTATAAAATATGAATATAACTAGTAAATAAGCAAAACAAATTCTCAAATTCCATTAAAAAAAGGTAAACATGTGTTTCTTCTCTTCATTTGATGATCTTCAAAAGTATTTGGACTTACATAATTGAAAATATAAATCTATTTTCCCAATGGAAATGGTTTTCTAGTTTTCATTTATTTCCATACATCATAAGTAGCATTCCAATCTACCTCATTTAGATCATGAGGTGCATTTAGAGATAGAAACATTAACATATCTAGTGTCTCCAATGAAAGTCTTTATCTATCATCATTTTTTATCCTGTGTAATTTTCAAAAGCCTCTTTTACATATTGGTGTGGCTGGTGGGATAACGCGAATAACTTGCCATAATTGCATAAAATATGGAAAGAATTCAAACCATTTAGGTTAATATCCACATATGTATCATTCCATACATATGCTTTTTAAGGTATGATTTACAAATAGTACGAATAAATTCATCCATTTCACTCAGACATCTAGCAGTATCCACAATAGATGATTCCCTAACGCTAAATTTTTCACATAAACATTTCAATTATATTTTTATTGGACAGTCTATATCATTCAATTATTAATAATAATATTGAGAAGTGAAAAACTTAGTCACATTAAATACATGAAAATCTATGAATTTCTTGTCTAAATATTTAATCACCTTTACAATAATTTTTTTTCCAAAAGAATACAATCATCCAATAGCCCTGATATTTTCATCTTTGGAAAAATATTGAACCTCAATGGATGTAAATGTACCATACCTCTGCTATATGAAAATCAAGGGTTCGTCTTTATGCGCTAACTAAAAAAGTGGGCCCGTTCACTACATCTACACCAAAAATTCTTCCAAAAAATCGTTTATAAAACATGCTAATAGAAACATCTAAAGTAGTGACAATAGATGTAATATTAACATGATCCTATTTGAAATTTTTATTAAACTTATTGAATTAAATGAATATGTATGCAAGTAAATGGATGCAAAATTGAATTTGAAATATTGTTGCCAATTCATACATTTTTTTCTCCGCTAACTGCCCAATCCTTTAACAAAGAATGCATGTGTTTAACAAGTCTTTCCGTGACCTTCACTCTAGAGAGCTTCCTAATTTGATGATTTTTTAAGACCACTAACTTAGTGATTTGAAATGTAGACATTAGATCTCTCAATTTTCCATGTACTTTATTTTATTTCCCAAGCCATCAATAAAATTTGTTTCCAAATTTCTTAATATATTTCAACTCTAGAAAACAATATGAAGCCTCATTGGTTGTTAATGCTTCCCTATGAGCTATGCAATGGATAACTAATAAATGAGGAGCACACGTAGCTTAGAAGATAAATATGCATGAATAACCCTAATGGAAGATACACCATCTGAACCAAAACCAACAAAATTCATCATATATAAATCCATTTATGCTAATAAAATTCTCAGTATATCATACATACATTGAGCTATCCCATCCTTTATTTGAAGCAAACATATAAACTTTTTAAACATTGACCTCTTCCTCCATTTGTCAAATATGTGATATAAACAATCAATTGGCGTTCCATAATTTGATAAGTGATTTCATCAAAAAAAATTGAGTAAAATGGGCTATGTAAAATCTCCTCTTTTAGTTTGTTCCAATATACCTCTTTAGAAAATTGAAGAAACTCTTTTCCTGGTGTGGTATTTGTGTACGCAAAATATTCATATGTTAGAAGCATGTGTGGAGTGCATTTATACCTATTCAAGTCACATATTGACTTATACATTTCAAAAGATAAATCATGTATAGAAAAAAATTACATGTTTTCAATCACTGGTATAATTCTCTCCTTCTCAGTGTCTACCATTAGTTCTACATGTTTAATGATTGGAATATTTGTTTGTTTTCTTTTTCTCTCCAATTTTTTGTAAAAAACAATTATGAGCTTTTGATTTTTCATTGGCACTTATACCACTAACTTGAAGAGTGGTAATTCCTTCTTTGGAAAATGGAGTCTCAATTTTAAATCTAAAACATCAAGAAAATTTTATCTTTCCATTACCATTACAATATTTTACAACATAGGCCCAAGGAAATCTTGTATTTCATTTATATTTGAATATTATTTTGTGTTTCTTTGATGGGTTTTCTCTTTTAACAAGCTCTACACTATTTGATTAATCATATTCATGTAGACGGGGATAATTTTAAGAACCCCCCTAAATTTATATATATAATAAATGGGCGAATCCCCATGATAAATAGGAAAAATGGAAGGCGATTTTATTAATAATATAATATGTGTATATAATTTTTTGGCGAATTTCTCATGAGATTATATTATCTTGTAAAATCATGGCGAATCACCAGTACAAATGGCGAATCACTACTACAAAATGGTGAATCGTTGTCTAGTGGAGTTCAGGGTGTTGGTTCGAATGAAGATATGGTAGTTGAACCAAGAGGAGAAGGAAGAGAACCATCGAGACAAAGCATGGCACATGGTGACTCATGAGGGAAGTAGTTCTCATGCAGTTTGGAAAACACGTTCTTCTAGTTCTGCTAAGCGTAGTGTTGTTGCTCATGCTACTACTAGCACTGATATTGAGGTTGGAGAGGAGTTTGAGGAGAAATGAACAACAACGGGAAGAAAAGAAAACATATTATTAAAAAAGTGTTGATAAACATTGGATCCGATCTAGGTGCCATGGTACCATAACAATATCGCAAAATACTTCAGATTTTCAACTATGGAAATATAATTTACATTACAACACCATCACGACTCTTACACAACCATATTTATGGAAATGATTTGATGCTGGGAATCTCTTAAAGGAAGACCTAGCATGGTAACTATAATAAGGTGAACTGCTTCTCACTTCTTCAAAATATTATTTCTTCTTGTGCCTTCAAAATCTGGATATTGAAAGGAATATGTGCCAGTTGCAGCCACCCTGCTGAATCTGTTAAAATTATAACCATCAACATGAAGAGAACCATTAGAAAAATTCGATTCGGAATTACCCATGTCATGCCCATGCCATGCCATGAATCTATTTGTAGTAGAATCCCACAAGTAGTAGCATTGGCACCCTGTATTTACCTAATAGCTCCATTGATTGGAGAGGAGGTCCACTATAGAACTTGCCAATGCTCTCCTAGTATTGTTGTACAAATGATGTATTGTTTTAAATTTGTACAAGGAGAAATACATTTTCAATATATGCATCGTTTCAACTCTGGTAGTTATAACTTATAAGTCCAAATAAAATATAACCCAAAGAACCATCTTCTTCTATAGGCATGAAAAATCTGGCCAGATATCAATTACTGGAAAGTTGTTCGTGGATATGATGAAGTCAATTATGACTGAAACAATTTTTACCCTGGATGAACCTTGACCTAATCTTACTTTCAATCATGAAATGTGGCCAGAATGGACAAGATAAAGGGATGAATTGGCTCTGGATTATAAAAAAATCTAAGCATTGAACTGTGTATTAAACTCAATCCCAGTTCAGTGCCATACACAATTCACAATAGTAATAAACACCTGCACAACAAGGAAACCTATTTTGGTGAAGTTGTGTGTGAATTAAGTAATCAGTGGGTTGTAAGTTTATTTTTTGATTGCCTCAAAGAGAATATAACTGGTGGTAAGAGAACATAACTAATTATTAGATAGACGGCCAAAAATAAAGTGCATAAGGGTTAAAGTCAAGTGTTTTCTCGTAGGAAGTCTGTGTAGACTTTAACAGTAATACACCAATTGAATCCAATTTAATATCTGACTTGCATTAAAGATGAAGCATGTAATAAAACATGTCATATAGACACAATCTTCAGTGACAAAATGAAAATTACTCAACGCTATTCTACTTCATACAATTCTTGGAGGTATCTTCACACTCTGGTAGGCTGTTTGTATATCCTCCTTTGATAGCTACTACTTTTTGTGGTTACAATTCCTCATTTGCAGATGCCTAATTAAAGGTTAAAATACACTACAATTCTCAATACAATAACCAGACAACAAAGCCTCATGACTACCTTTAAATGATAGAAGAGATTTAGCGAAGTTACTGTCAATCATTCATCCATGATGTACCGCATTGTTCTACATCTATTCCTTTGTCATCATCTCTTTGATAGAACAATCTCAAAACAGGCTACCCTACATATAATGTTTCACATTTGTGCTGCAAAAATTCCCTATTATATACACTAAAGGGAATGTTAAACTCAACTTGATTCTTGTTTTGAAGGCTATGCTACAGAACAACAGCTCATATGCGTGCTGCTATCGAGAGAGTGAGATTCTAGCTGTGATATGACTTGTCACCAAATATGGCTGGTGGATCTCCTGACGTCTTTACTGAATACCCAACAGGTTTATTATTTGTCTGCAACTTTGTTCATGGTGATTTGGGGGATAACAACTGCTTCTTTGCAAGGGATTGATGAAATGTTTCCATAGGGATAGATGTATCTCCTATTTGGAACAAACTGATAAATCCAATATAAGATAGAGATATAGTACTTCTTTGTGAATCAAATTCTCCTGCAGTTCAGGAAGGTAAAGAGCATCACTGAACAATGCTTTTAATATCGGCTATAAATTAACGTAAAGGTCACAAGTCTATGCCACATTTATTGTCATTAAATGGACATGTGCTAGTGCATATAGAAGGGGAAGCATATCTAAAAGCACTGGGATTCCTCTTGAGATGGGGAGACAAAGTGGTAGTTGCTTCCTTTCTAATTCGTTCATTTGTGCTGCAGGAAAGATGCATTTCCACAACTTCCCTGGTGGTGGGTAAATTCTTACCTGGGGCAATATATCCATATGTTCCAGCAACCCCTGACATTACATTCATCTGACCCAGCTTCTCTACAATTCTAGCTAAACCAAAATCAGCAATATGGGCCTCCAATTTAGAATCCAGCAATATATTATATGATTTAACATCCCTGTGTATTATTGGAGGGGAAAAACCATGATGCAGGTAGGACATTCCCTTAGCAGCACCAAAATCAATCTTATAACGGGTAGGCCAATCCAACGTTTCCCCTTGAGAAATTTGAAGCTGTTCATACAGGCTCCCATTTGGCATCAGAGCAGCTTGACAATGTTGACAATGGTTCATAGTGAAATGGTTGATACTTATATGTTTGACATATTGGGGTAGCTGGATGCATGTTCTCTTCCTCTCTCATTGTGGTTGGCAAGATGCGAACATATCAAAGAAAAGAGAAATGGGTGTATGAATTGAATGTTTTTGTTTACATATTTATTTATTTATTTATTTTTAATTTTAATTGTCCCTTTCATTATACTTATATGACCAATATTCTCATATCATTATATTTGTATCCTCCAAGGATTTGAATTTAAAGTCTCTTTATTTACATAATACGACAATTGAGTTGCACATCAAGGACACTTTCCTTAGAATATTATACCTTCTTTCAATTTCAATGAATTTGTGAGTAAACCTCTAAGATTGCTCTCTCAACTATTTAAATAAACCAGATTCCATGGTAAAAAAGTGTCCTTCCCAACAAAATAATTTTAATTTAGTCTTGTATTTCATGATCAATGTCATGGCAACATGGAACTTACAATGTGTCTTACAATAGTGGCACATTCATTTTATATAACCTCTAGGAAAAGAAAGTAGAAAATGATTCACATCAATCAACTAAAAAAAACCCATAAAATTTCCTTTTCAATCTAAAAATAACAATATTGTGTGGTGTTCCACCAAGGAATATGATGTTTACTACCACAGAAAAGGACCCTAAACCGATTGGGAAGAAGAGATCAAAAATTGCTGATAGGCAATATTTTTTATCACAAGGGACTTTATAGCATTATTTGAAGGAAGGATGATCCAAAAAGGAGAAACTAACACTAAATAATTTCATTTGTAAATATTTCATAAGGAATTTTCAAATGGTTTTAGGTATACATAATATGGTATAAATTGTTTGTAGGATCTACAAGGTCAAACAGTTAATAATTGTTTAGAGATTTGATACAGAATTTTTCCCGATTTGAAATGTCTTATGTGGAATTATTTCCACCATTCTAATGATGGCATTTAAAGCTAATATAATGATCGACCTTATAACATTAAAATAAAAAATATCACTCAGATTCTCAAGCTTGTTTGAAAAGTTGTCAGGTGGCAGTAACATTTGCATTAGTAATGATGAACTTTTAACATCCCCCAACTGTCTTGAGGACTTCGGTTTATTTTATGCTTATAATATGTGGGAAATTTATCTAGAACAAATGAGGAAATTTTAGAAGCTACACATAAAAGGGATATCTTAACACCCAAGGTGTATCTTCTAGTGTAGCTTATTTTACAGTAGAGGAATGGTGAAGAGATGTGTTGTGTTACATTTCTAAAAATAGTGATTGTAGCAGCAATAATATCTAGACTAAAGAGACATCTTGATTACATTTCATTTGTCATTAATCACTACTTATCTGTATCAAATTCTACAGATTGTGGGAATAAGTAGCAAAAAAAATAGAGATTTTTTTTTCAAGGTAAATCCAAAGGCAAAGTTGGCATGCCTTAGTAAATCTGAACTAGATATGCAGTAGAGAAGCTTGACAATGTTGGCATACCTAACATTCCCTAGAGTCTCCACCTCTGCTTGAAATCCCTTGTCCTGGGTAGACTGCAGTTTCCTGTTGTTCCAGATCTATTTCATAGCAACAATATTATCATTTCCCAGTGTTGCCTTGTACACTTTGCCTGCACCTCCACTTCCAATAACATTATCTTCTGTCAATCTCTTCAGAATTTCTGACTCATCAAATTCTACCCTGTGAAAGGCTGTGAGATTCCATGACTCTGTACTTGATTTAACCCGAACAAAATTCTTGTATGTCTTATACAAGAAACCTATACCAATCAAGAAAAGTACTACTATCACAGCAATAACCGAAATTAATACCCTATATAGATGGCTTTCAGATCTTCCTTTCTGTTGGAAACATGAAGGTAGGATTAATGGCTCGCCTCCACAAAGACCCGGATTGTCAAGAAAACTTTAATCATAGGCCAGATTATTGTAACCAAAAGGAACAGAGCCAGACAAAAGGTTGTCAGACACATTCAGAAAACTCAACTTGAGATTGTCTAACTCAGGAGGTATTTTCCCTGAAAGCAAATTGTTTGAGAGGTCAAGGCTGTTAAGAATAGGCAACAACCCAAGCGATGTAGGAATTGATCAGGTGATGCGGTTGTTGGCAAGGTTAAGTTGAGAAAGACCTTTCCATGATATTATTGTCTCAAGAAGCTCCCCATACAACATATTGTGATCAAGAGAAAGCCTTGATAGTGAGGATAAACTAGTGAGTTCCACTGGAATAGTCCCTGATATATTGTTGTGACTGGCCAGAAAGCTGCTGAGATTCCACAGTTGTCCAATGCCAGAGGGAATAGTTCCACTGAATTGATTGTTTGATATCTCCAATGCCCACAGACTGGCTGCTTTAGTGATTTGAGCAGGAATTTGGCCAGTGATTTGAACATCAACAACTTGTCATGCAATTGATATCCCATTTCCTAAAAGCACCATAGGAACACTTATCAACATGTTTGCCAAAGACTTGAATGCCCCATGTTAAATAATTTTGGAGATTAATATATTTTCTTAGAAATACTCTGACACAACTTTCTCCATGGCCAACGCCCATGCAGCCCTCTCTGACAGTGTCTTGGCTAATGCGTACCATAACTATGAACAGGAAATATTGCATAATTAGAACAGGAATACCACAGATCACTTCAAGGCTCAGAATACTGCTTTGAACTTCACAATCTTTGAGAAACACCCAAATTTTATACATATACCCCTTAAAAAATGATCAATACCCCACCACGCATAATTATTTATTCCAACCTATCAGGTGCCACTTTTTCTTCTTCAATGCCTATTGTCATGAAAAAGTTTTATTAACTTAATGATTATCCCTCTCCAAGAGCATTGATCTCAAGGTCAGCAGATTGGACTTTTAGAAGATGGACATAGCTGATACCTATTAGATAAGGTTCATCTGTTTGCCAGAGAGAAACACATGGAGCTTTGTTTACCGGTTTTCTTATCCCTGCTTCTCATTCCAATTTAGGCATAACTATTTGTTTCCAACCTATCATATGCCACTTTCTCTCCTTTGATGCCTCTTGTCATGAGAAAGTATTATTAAATTTATCCCTCTCCAAAAGCACCGATCTCAGGGTTAGCAGATTGGAATTTTAGAAGATGGGGATAGCTGATAACTATTGGATAAAATATCAAGGGCGGTGCAACAAGTGTATCAACCACATTGTATTATGAAATAACTCTTCAACCACCATCCAAATTCCAATATGAATGAAACAAGGTGCCCCCTTATGGATTAATTGCCCATGTTTACCCATGACTCCATATGAGTCTTTTGTTGAGGGACATGATACTTTAATATTTCTCATATTGCAGTTCCTAATATTACTTCTATTTGGAGGTCAAAGGTGGCTTTCATTAGATTTTAGAGGTGACGTTGCTCATTCCTAGAGCGTTTTTATGGCAAGAATCAAGTCTAGCCATGTCAGATTGACTAAGAATATAGATAATCTCATATGGTCAAAGAACCACTCTGGGGTTTATATCCCAGAAGCTAGATATGTTGCTATTAGTTTATAAGGGGAGAAGAGGACTCATGTTTGGTGGAGGAGGAGAGTTTGGATATTTAAATATCCCTCAAAGGCTAAAATTTTATGTGGTTTGCACTAAAAAAAATACTTGACTTGGTATAATCTTTTGAGAAGGAATAGAGACAGAATTGATAGGTGCAGTTTATGCAGGGTATGTGAAAATACCAATAAACATCTTGTCATGGACTGTAACTACATTATGCAAGTTTAGAGGGAGATTAAACATTTGACTAGGTTGAAAAAAGTCTGAATTGGTGGCATAGTTGAAAATGGTGTAAGAGGTTGGTGTCATAACTCTTCAGTGAAGGATTACAAAGAACTTCCTTGAATCCTAGCTTGGGTATTTAGCAAGCTAGGAATGTAAAATTATTTAAAGATAGGAAAATTCTTCCTATTCAATGTGCTTTTCCTATTTGATGTGGTTTCAATTATTTAAAAGATTTTTCCTCAGATGACAATACCTAAGCCTCCTAGGCAGATTGTTCTAGAAGTGGGTAAGGATGGTGCATGGGCATACTTTGATGATGACCCCTATTTCTATGGATTAGGGAGAAGTGATTTATATAGTGAATCTCATAGCATTTACTTTAGAGTTGGATTGGGGCATCAAACCAATTATCATGTTCATCTAATGGCTCTAAAACTTATCAAAAATAAAAATAGGCCGTGGACTGGTTGTGGTCCACACAGTGATGCTACAATTCTGGCTTCCCATTGCTATTACATTGCATGGTGATGAATCCTTTGAAAACAACTTCACTGCACCATTAGGAGTAAAATATTTACTATACAAATATCAATATAACAATGAATGAGAGCAGAGTAGAAAGAAAAATAAATTACAATAAAAGAGATAACATATTGTTGCAGGTTACTTACTGCAGCAAAGGATAAGATACATAATGTAACAGAGACATACAAGATATTGAGACCAGAATTAGCCAATTCATCCATTAAGAATACACCCTAAATGTGTGTGCGGGATGGTAAACTCGTCCATTGTAAGTTACAACAAGCTCTAGCAAATGGAGTGACCTTAAATAATGTGGTAAGGTGCCAACTAGGGGAGCACTCCTTCGATATAGGTGATTCATCACTCATCATAAATTCAAACCAATTACAAGCTCAAAATAGTAAAGGCAGTTAAGGATTTTTCTCCAATGACTCAACTATCTCTCCATACTCTCACACATATCACTATTAGTAAGTTAACATACCCTCAATAGATTAGGGTGAGCTAGCGCATACTCTCCAAGGACGTATCCAATTCACCCCTTAAGAATTCACCCTAAATTCTTCCTATTCAATGTGCTTTTCCTATTTTATTTGGTATCAATTCTGTAAAAGAGTTGTCCCCATATCATAGTACCTAAGCCTCCTAGGCAGATTGCTGAAGAAGTGGGTAAGGATGGTGCATGGGCATATTTTGATGATGACCCTTAGTTCTATGGATTAGGGAGAAGTGTTTTATATAGTGAATTAACTTTAGAGTTAGCTTGGGGCATCAAACCAATTATCATTTTCAGCTAATGGATCTAAAACTTATAAAAAATAAAAATAGGGCGTGGACTGGCTGTGGTCCACACAGTGATGCTACAGTCCTGGTTTCCATTTTCTATTACATTGTATGGTGATGAATCCTTTGAAAAAAACTTCACTGCACCATTAGGAGTAAATTATTTACTATAAAAATATCAATATAACAATAAATGAGAGCAGAGTAGAAAGACAAATAAATTACAGTCAAAGAGATTACAGATTGCTGCAGGTTACTTACTGCAGCAAAGGATAAAATGCATAATGTAACAGACACATACAAGATATTGAGACCAGAAATAGCTAAGGAAGTAGCCAATTCATCCCTTAAGAATACACCCTAAAAGTGTGTGCAGGATGGTAAACTTGTCCATTGTAAGTTACAACAAGCTCTAGCAAATGGAGTGACCATAATTAATGTGGTAAGGTGCCAACTAGGGGAGAACTCCTTCGATCTAGGTGATTCATCACTCATCATAAATGCAAACCAATTTTGAAAAACAAGCTCAAAATAGCAAAGGCAGCTAAGGCTCTTTCTCCAATGACTCAACTATCTCTCCATACTCACACATATCACTATTAGTGAGTTAACATATCACTATTAGAAAATTAAGTCTGGAATTAGAAAATAGGACTTAAATTGAACTACCAAAAAACATGTATATGTATAAAATTTGGGTGTTTCTCAAAGACTTAGCACAAATCCATTTTAGCCCTGCTTCAGTGTGCACCAAAGATTTAGACAAAGGTTACATATGTAGACTTTCTCAGTATTTGATGCATTTATAACCTGGGCAACTTCAAGGAAAAAAATGAATTGGATATGGATTGTTGCATATAGAGAAGATGTAGGCACTTTGTTCTCTTTGCATGTTCATGATCCATCCTTTTTGCTGACTCCAATATTTCCAATCCAAAATTGATCTGCAGTGCCCAAAAATATTAATAGAAAACTGACCAGCTTAGACATACTGTTAGAAACTTGTAGCTAATTACTCTAAAAGTTTTTTACACACGTAAAGATTAAATTTGAAAATTACAAGCCAGGAAGAGGTTTGCAATGTCAACTCACATTCCTTTAGGTTTGGTATAACTACTGTCATCTTCTAGTGGCAAGAATGTACCAAAAATCTTTTTCATTCAGTTTTCCTGTTTTCCACTTGCACTCGATTTTTCATGATAAATAATGAATGGATTGTGGCTGACTCGGTCTGTTGACTTTCCAAACATTCTGGGTACAACAATCACATCTTCTGATTGATGAGGAACAGAGATCACAGATGTGTGATCAACCCATTCTTTGTAACATATCCCCAATTCTATCAACTTGCCACTGTACCAACATTCATAATATACAACACTATATAGACGTGTACAAAGTTGATTGAGGTATACATGTTGTTCATGTGCTGGTTAAGTTCATATGGACAGCTATCCATATGGAAAACCATCCCTACGCTTATTTATGGGCAAGCCATCACTACAACAGCTTACCAGATAATAAATTTAATCAACTTCATGGAAATATTTAATTGTCTAAACTTCAATTTTTGACATCATAATTGTCAATTCTTCTTTGCAGAGAACATATTATGTAGGGAAGCAAAGTGTCTCACTTAGAAATTTTAAGCTTTTCACCAAAGGATCTGGACATCATCTCTCGTTGGAGTGTTGGTTGCAGCAAGTCACTGTACCAGAGAAACTTTAAATGATAGACCTTTGCTAACTTAACCTTCAATAGTTTGAAGGCATTCTCTTACAGAATAACTTACCTCCATATCTCCATTCTCTCCCATTGAAGCAACAGGACATCTACAAAGATGCGTTAAGGGTTTGCCTAGAAAGCCATTTAAGACAGTTTGAGAGAATACCAGAGATGACTGTAACTGCACTAACATCATTGCAAGGATCAAAGAAATGGAACCTAGTTAAATTGTAGACCCTGTGAATAGTTATTTCTACATGAGTAACTGAGGCTTAATTAAAGAGACTTGCTCCAGAATTGTTGAAATAATTTCATCAAAAAAATATGTTCTGTGTTCCAAAGAATAACTCATGTAATATGAAACAGGTTTCTATGTTGCAATTATTTTGTTTTTACTTCCTCCTACTTTAGCCTCAATAAGCATCAATTACCATGCATTAAATGAAGGGCGAGGAATATATACCTTATACATTTTAGGTTGTGTAAAAGATGGCTCATCGATCTCATTGTGTCCAAACCTGCGGTAACAAACAATATCCACAACAACGTCAGCCTGGAATGTCTGACGCCACTCGGAAGCAAGTTCACATGCATGTACCACAGCTTCCAGATCATCACCATTTACATGGAAAATTGGAGCATTCAAGGCTTTTGCAACATCTGTACAGTATTGCGAAGACCTTCCAGCTTTGGGATCAGTTGTGAATGCAACCTGATTATTGACCACTATGTGAATAGTCCCTCCAGTGGTGTAATTAGGAAGAGCACTCAAATGCAATGTCTCATAGACCACTCCTTGACCAAAAAAAATTCCATCTCCATGAATCAATACAGCCAAGTTTTTCTTCCTCTCTTTGTCATTTGAATAATATTGTTTTGCTCTAGTTTTCCCAACAACAACTGGATCAACTGCTTCTAAGTGACTAGGATTAGCAATTAATGAAAGGTGGAATCTTTTTCCACCTCTGGTAGGGCTATCATACGATGTACCAAATGATATTTCACATCTCCAGATTCAGTGTATGATCCAGCTTCATCAGACGCGGGCTTCGTGCCGCCGCTGAACTCGCTGAAAATCTGTCTCAATGGCTTCCAAAACATTCAATCTTCCTTTATGAGACATACCTATAACAATTCTCTCCACCCCCATATCAGCTGCCCGATCAAACATTTCCTTCATACCTGGGATCAAGGTCTCAGCGCCTTCGAGCCCAAACCGCTTGGCAGCAGTCCACTTTGTAGCCAAGAAATTCTCAAACTGTGAACTCCAAATGAGCCGATCAAGCATAACGAGCCTGCACTCTGCATTGTATCCCCTGGGAACTACACACCGAGAAAAAACTACGGGTCTAGATCCGCCTTTGTGAACCCATACAGCCTTGGATCCAAATCCACTGGAATCTCCCTCTCCTCCAACCCTAGAGGATCCAACTTAGAAAATCGGTGTGCACAAAGCCCAGCGACCTCTCCCAACCAGTGAAAACTGAAAAAATGGGGCGAATGCCATAGAAATCGGGAAAATTGGGGGCGAATGCCATGGAAACCTGGAAAATCGGGGGCGAATTTCATGTTTCTTGTTTTGTGTGCCCTTTTTTTGGTGGGCTAATGTTAAATAATTAATTATTTTTAAAATATTTTTTGGGCTAACTTTATTAAACTATAAAAAATGGGTTTTATATAAAAAATTCGCCCTAATAAAATTTTGAAATCCCTTAAAATTCGCCTTTGGGCTAAAATTCGCCCCTAAAATTATCCCTACATGTAGATGAGAATCAACTTCATTAGTAATATTACATGGTTGATTAGAATGTTGTGCAAGGTCAAATGATTCAACAATTGACAATTTTCTTTTATCCTTCTTAGGATGACCAATAGGAGACATTTTTTTAAAATTTAAACCTATTAAATAAAGAAAAGCAATAGACTAAGAAAATACATAAATTGAAAATCACTTAGCAAGATTGAGATAGAAAAAAATCAACCTTAAAGCGAGATGCCATAGGATTTGACTATATATTTCTTTATAGGTTATTCATTTCTTTGTTGAATTACATTTTGTAACATTCAAGGAAACATGTAGCTTTATGACAGAGAAAAAATACTTCATGAAAAATGGTACTTTGATAAGAAATCTGTATGGATTTAAGACACAAAGAAAAACAAGCAAGAGTTTGAATGAGAGTGGTATAGTTGTGGAGTCCAATACCCTCAGTATAAGATATAAATTCTTTTCATAGTTGATAGATTCACGTAATTGTGACAGTAAAAATTTCCACCATTAACAATGTAGAAAACAACTCCAACACTTGTGCATCAGATGGAAGGATGGAAAGTAGTTGCATTCAAGGTATCTAACCACAATGTTGATTTCCTAGGGTGTGGATTCTATGGTGCCTAGGATACATTGTGTGACCAGGTTGTCATTACTTCAAGGAGTTTCACGTTAAAGAATCTATAGAATGAAAAACCAAATGCTAATGAAGATATGAGGAGGATAATGAAGAATAACTTATAGTTTAGCGTGAAATGATAAATTTCCTTCTATAGGCGATGGGTTGTAATTCAAATTAAAATGGAAAAAATGGATGCAGGGAAATAATACTCAAGGATAATTGGGGAGGAACGAGAGCAAACGAGGAGTTTTTCAATGATTATTAAATGTGCTCCGCTACCTTTTTCTAGGTGTAATAGTACGATGAATATTGCATGTCTTATTGTTGTGGGTTACAATATGTTGGCATAAGTTGGGGGCCTGAGGGAAATGTGCCCAAATCATGTCATAACTATTAAATTGTATGAGGTCATCTTGACTTTGACTGCTCTCTTCTACGAAATGATCACTAGTTAGAGTGATTTTTGTGCTAGTCTAGAGTTGAAATTTCCGTAAACATAAAAAGTATTGATACGTTATTAAAAATATTTCACTTCTTTTGAAATATATAAATTTAATCTCACCTTTGTAATTCACAAGTGATTTTGATATTTTAATTTTTTTTGGAAATGTCAATTTTTTTTAACCCTTCTAAGAAGGTCCATGAGCCCAAGGAAGAGTTCAATTTTTAGCACTAGTTGACAGCTCTTTGGGACAAAATTAGTTGTACCATTTCTCTATTTAATTATGTAGCCAAATAATCTTTACTATTTAATTATGTAACTAAATAATATAATTCTTTCATTGATATGGTATACTCGCTTTGAAAATTATCAATTTTTGTTTTTGTTTTTCAAATATCAGTGATTCATCAACACCTTATGTTTCTATTTTTTAAATATCCACCTTGATTCTTCAACATATTTTTATATGTTTATACTATGATAATTTCTTTCTTATATTTTTTACACCTTATGGTGTTTATATGCATATAAGTATATGAAAAAAAATTATTAATATGTAACAATAATAAAGGGTTTGAAAATTATTTTCTAAATGAAATGTATTTAAAAATAAAAAATAACTAAAAATAAAATGAATATAAACTTTAGTTATTCATAATTAAATATGTAAAAATATTAAAATAATGGAAATAAGCTTTCGCTTCTAAAAAGTAAAAATAACTGAACATAAACTTCAGTTAATATCCAAACGTGAAAAATAACTAAAGATAAAATGAACATCAACTTTAGTGACAAATAATTATGTATCTCAAAATAAAAAATAACTGAAGAGAAGATGAATATAACTTCATAAAAAAAAATATACTGTATATCTAATTTAGAAAAACCACCATGTTAGTTTCCGAAGACGGTGACTTAAGTGGCAACGAAAGAGAAGCGGTTTCCGAAGACGGTGACTTAAGTGGCAACGAAAGAGAAGCGGCGAAACATGGAACTGTAGTGTCGGATGACGGTGACTTAAGTGGCGACGAAAGAGAAGGCGGCGAAACATGGAACTGTAGTGTCGGATGACGGTGACTTAAGTGGCGACGAAAGAGAAGGCGGCGAAACATGGAAGTGGAGTGCCCAGTACTCCACACATTGCATGGAATTAGTTCCTTTAAATATTCCACAGGAAATTCTATTAATAATCCATCCCAACCCACATCAAGAAACGTGATTTCTGTTTGAAGGTGCCGTAACTGTGCTATAAACGCACGCAGGAGATTATGAAAAGTGGAGCAGCAGTAGAAGTAAATATTGTGTTCACCATTTCCATCATCTATGATTTCAACTTTCATGGACACAGAAGATGGAAATTGTGATCACATTATTTACTTTGCATATTATCCAACGGAAATTCAACACCTGCAATGCAATTCTGGTAGGCCAATGATTATTTTTCGTTGGGTTTTATTTATATGTAGATCAAAGAAGTCGGGTATACAAGGTGGTCGGAGTCTGAACAATTATGACGTGAATTCTATTTCCTCGTACGCAAGTTAGATTAATACACCGGGGGTCAAATTATCGTGGAACCCGTAAAAGTATTCCTCTCACAAAAAGTGTGAATCATCCTCAGTTTTCGCAAAACGTATTTGTGATTCTTAGGGTTTACAAGCTGATGGAATAGCGCAAAGATTAATGCAAAGAAATATGGAAACGTGTTCACCACTTTCCTTGTTGGCCACCCAACTGTGGTACTCTGTAGCCCCGAAGGCAACCGCTTCTTGTTCTCCAATGAGAATAAACTGGTAGTTAACTCATGGCCCACTTCTGTCCGAAATCTCTTCGGAAGTTCTTTAATTACAACCGTTGGAGACGATGCGAAGAGGTTGAGGAGAATACTCAGAAATTTGTAGGGCGAGTGGATTCCACGACGAAACGTCACCTAGCCGGAAGCCCTTCAGAAATTTGTAGGGCGAGTGGATTCCACGACGAAACGTCACCTAGCCGACCAATGGATCGGTAAAGACGAGGTGATGTCTTTTTCTCTATTGAAACGTTACACTTTCTCTCTGGCTTGTGATTTGTTTGCCACCATAGACAATCAGGAAGAACAAGCCAGGCTTTGGCATCATTTTGAGCTTTTTGGGAAAGGAATATTGCAGATTCCCATAGATGTACCTGGCACCCGATATAACAAAGTCAAACATGCAGCTAATGCCATTCGTGATCAACTTGAGGGCATTATTGATGACAGGAAAATTGCATTGCAGGAGGGAAAGGCTTCTCCAGAGCAAGATCTGTTGTCTTTCCTGCTCTCTAATGTTGACGATCAGGGTAAGTCTCTCAACCACGACGAGATTAAGGACAATATTCTAATGCTATTATATGCAGGTCATGACACCAGCAGTTCTACTTTGACAGTGCTGCTTAAATTTTTGGCAGAGAACCCTCACTGCTATGAAGAAGTGCTAAGAGGTACGCCCAATGAATCAATTCTCTTCTATTATTAGAATTCGAGAACGATATATCGTAGCATCTATTCTGTTTTCAGGAAGCAGACCTTTAGCTGGGAGTAATGTGGTCAGAATAAGTAGACAGAGATTTGTTCAAATATTTATCAACTAACCCTAGTTCTGTTGAAAAAATACAAGGGTTTTTCTGATAATACTCAAATTACCCTACGCAGCAGGCTCGACAACACTTGTCTTCTCTAGATGCAAAATTCAGTCCCTCTCACCCTTTTTTAAGACGTTATATAATATGGTATACAAATTAGAAGATGCAATTTTCTTAAACTCAAAAGTTTCATTTGATATTTTCAGAGCAACTGGATATAGCGGGTTCAAACGAGGCGGGGAACTTCTAGAGTGGGAGGACCTCCTAAGGATGAAGTATTCGTGGAGAGTTGTTCAGGAAACGCTAAGACTGTTCCCTGCTGTTCAAGGAAATTTTCGCAAGGCCATCAAGGACTTGATATATGAGGGATTCACAATCCCTAAAGGATGGAAGGCGAGTCACTGTCTTAAATCATTGTTTCAGATTTTTACCTAGATTAAAACATAACTATTATTGGGTGTTATGTATAGATGTATTGGACTGTCAACACGACCCACCAGAATTCCGAGTATTTCAGCAACCCAGAGAAATTCGATCCATCAAGAATATTCGGGGGAGCAGGGCCTCCTCCCTACGTGTTTATCCCATTTGGAGGTGGGCCGCGAATGTGCCCTGGTAATGAGTTTGCTCGAATGGAAATTCTTGTTTTTCTCCATCATGTTGTGAAGAATTTCAAGTGGAATTTAGTGAATCCTGGTGAGAAGGTGATTGTGGACCCTATGCCTGCCCCAGTTAATGGACTGCCCATCAAACTTGCTCCTCGCTATTAATGGAGGAGCTCGATGTCTTCTGTGTTTCAGGTGTCTTTTCTCTTTTTCTCTTTTCAGGTGTCATTTCTCTTTTTCAGGTGTCTTTTCTTTTTTTCTCATTAATCGCGTTCAAGGGAAGTGGTGAACACGTTTAAATTAAATATGTTATTTCCTGTTTTGAAACTATTTTTTTTTTCAAATAACTTTTATATTATTTGTTGGGTGATGGAGTAGACAAAGAATATTATCTTGAAACCAAATCTTGTCTATTCATTCATTTAAAAATCAAAATTCTTCAAGTCTAATTCTAAAATAAACCACACCTATGACATAATTAACATAATTAATAAAATATTTCAAAATATTAATTTTTGATTAATTATTAATTATTAAAAAATAATATTACTATCCAAAAAGTTGAGATAATGATTGGAAAACCATCAAAATATGGATATGATATGAGTTAAGAAATGCATTATATATATATATATATAAGAATTATTATTTAGTTTATAAATAGAACTTTGGGATATTTTTTTAAATCAATTTGTATTAGTTTCAAAAAATCATATTATATCACTCCTTAAACAAAATACACAATCATACATTTACAACCTTCCCAAGATTCGATCTTAGGACATCTAGCTCATTTGTATTTTACTTGTCAATGACCGAGTGATTTGACTCGTGGGTACGCTTGTGCTCACTCACTAATGGAGCCAAAATTATGGCAAAGTCTTTTCTGAGTTCATTCGTAGAGTGAAATTCTTCTGTAGAGGGATGCAATGGCTCTACATGATGCTGAATTGAGTCCAAAGGAGTTTCTTTAGCCATAAATATCTTATCATGTTGAGGGGTATCCTATTATGCTTTGTAGTAGTCTTGGGTCCTTTTGATCACTTCAAATCTTTCCAGCCAAAAATGATTTTCTTAGGATCCTATTGGGTATTGGACCCTTGCAAAATGGAAAAGTGTTATGGGGATGACTAGGTTATTGAAAATTTCTACAGTGAAAGCAATATTTTCATAATTAATAAGTTGCGAATAAACCCTACCCTTCCATTTGAGGAGGATTTTATCAAGAAATCCTTTAGTGAGATCCACTCCCACACATATGAGAATATATGGGGGAATTCCTTTAGCTAGACTATCATTGTCAGTTTTAATGCATCGACATATTAAGTTCCCCGCTTTTTACAAAACATCAAGATGAGAAAAATATATGGGAAAGTTATGGAGAATTACCCAAACAGGAGTTGCCAATGCTATCATGGAAAGAGGATTAAAATCAGGGAATCGTGGTTTTAAAAGGAGGCTAGAGGAGGCCCAAACACAGGGTTCTTGATTAAAAAACCTCTTTTCGGTCCGCTAAATTTAGGAATATCACAAAAAAATGTCATTTGGAGAAATAATATACATCACAATATTCTAAGACCAATTCTATTTCACCCACTCCTAAAGGGCAAAAGTTGAGGGCCAAAAGACATTAAATCAGAAAATAATTGCTTGTCGTTATAATCTGCACCGAGGAAGATACATATCACATTATCTACATCAAGAGATGGGGTTTCCATTAACTGATCTGCCATAAATTCTGATCCTGATAGATATTTAGGATTTAGCGATGGAGGTCCAGGTTTAAGAACATCCCTGCAGGACTTGAGTTGGGATGAGGAGGATGTAGTCAAACATTTGGCTCCACCCCTTACTCTTGAAACAAAATAGATCATAACGTCCTTATCTATGCCATAGTCACCAAGGATTTGATGAACCTAAAGTTCTCAACCTTCATTTAAGAGATGAAAATTGGCATATGTGATTCTCACCCAATCCCGAATTCTGGCTGTGAGTGTGGAAACTAGATATGTTTCTTTAACCTATAAACAAAGGGAAACTCTTGATATTTGTTTCACAAATATAGTGAATTTTTTTATATCCGAGTTAATAACCTTCCATTGGAAGTATAAAGAACGCTACAAAACTGGGGCCTTGAGAATTGAGGTTTCCTTTAGCCCAACAGAGGGTTCACAACACTTCGAGAAAAATCATCTAAAAAAAAATATGTGAGATGGAAGTGTCATGCGATTGGATCCTCCTAAATTGGCAACAAATGCATGTTCTAAACTCTCAGGTAGAGTTTCGTCTCCAAGTCCATTCCTGTTTCCAAGTTTCACAACAATGTGTTCTTGGCAAGGGCATTGGTTAGCATAGACAATATCTACAGTGTGGCCAAACCTCTTTGCTCACACTAGATTGCAACCTTGGGCATGCACCAAATCGGCTGAGTAAAGGCATTCATCTTCAGTGGAAGAGACTCCAACACCAATGACATAGGCCATCTGAAAGGAAGTTACAGAAGATTAAGGGATGGCGATGGAAAAGGAAGGGGGACAAGGGATGGACTTAGCGACGATGCTAACAATAGTCAAATGATTAATTGTAGTCACATTATGGATGAATGAATATCAAGGTGAGGCACTAATACCTGAGGATTTGATGAAAATAGGTGTAGAGACATAAGTTGTAAGAGAGAAATATTTGGCGACAACCATATCCAAGGAGGCCAGCAGACCGCAAACTCAAGCAGAAATGATTATATCCACTATTTTTTTTTATTTTAAAATAATTTTAAATTTAAGTATTGAAGGGTTTTATGCAGTGCATTATATTAGATATCATTTTTTGGGATTCAACTGCGTTAAGTAAGCCATTCATCTATGACGATTTCCATGAGAGGAACTTTTAATTTGTTATATATATATATATATATATATATATATATATATATATTTGATATGAATAATATTCATGTTCCAACACTTTAAAGGTTATTAATTCTTTAAAACAAGACTCAAAGTTATTACATTAAAATTTATTATGTTACTTATGAAAATTGAATGTGGGTGGAAACAATCTCCAATTATTCCAATCAACCATTAGAGATAAACCTAATAGATAAAAACTAAAATTCAGATTTCAATAATTTATTATTAAATATAGAGTTGAATTTCTTTTAGACTTCTTTTTAATCACATTTAATTTTATATATTAAAAAAAAGTGTTTGTAACATCCACTAACCCTTTTTTAATGATTATTTACATGCTTAGTTTTACACTCGAATTAACAAATTAACATTCAATAAGACTAGTCCGAATCCTAACCATAAGTTATACTACATTTCCAAATTATATATATATATATACCTATTGTAGCATGGCAATAACATTCCATTTACAAAGCTTGTATACCATATAGATTCATATTATACTAGGAGACCTATAGGAAAAAGCATACTTATCCTAAAGTTAAACTTGGTCTTTTTTATCACCATGTGAAATATAATAGGGTTAACCGACAGTGTATTGTTGCATATTATATAAAGTTCAATGGTTAAGTTTGATATTGTGCTTTTTTTATGACGTAATATATAATACTTTTACCTTAGACTATGTTCCCGGCTCAGATCTATTTGAATTTATATCCACACATGTTCTGGATTATTCCATGTCACGTGCCCTATACTCACTACGTTCTGGACATCGAGAAACTCCTACAATAGGAAACTCTATTCATGACATGGAGAATCGCTTAAAGGACACGCGTTGAGGTCATCAAGAATCACATAATTCATCCTAACTCTTGCTATGCTCAGCACATTAGCACATCAAGAAGGTGATGTAACTGTGCTATCAACGCACGCAAGAGATGATGAAAAGTGCAGCAGCAGTAGTAAATATTGTGTTCACCATTTCTATCATCTATGACTTCAAATTTCATGCACATAGAAGATGGAATTTGTGGTCACATTATTTTCTTTGCATATTATCCAACCGAAATTCAACATCGGCAATGCAATTCTGGTAGGCCAATGATTATTTTTCGTTGGTTTTTATTTATTGCGCCGAGAGGCACAATCTACAGCCTAATATAATCCTGATGTCGAGTATGTCACATCGTCAAAAAATATTAAATTTATTTTTTGCTAATGTCGGCTAAAGAATTAACCTAATATTTAATTTTATATAACTTGAATATTTAGATTATATATAACTTTTTTTAACTTATTAATGTGTTGATATTAATTACTAAAATACAACTATGTATTATTTATATAATTTGAATGGATAGGGTAGAGAGAGAGAGAGAGAGAGAGAGAGAGAGAGAAGGGAAGGATGAGAGAGAGGAGGAGAATTATGAGGGAAGAGAAAGTATTGGACGGAAAAGAGAGAGAGAGAGAGAGAGAGAGAGAGAGAGAGAGATCAAGGAAGAGAGAGGGAGGTAGGAGAGAAAGGGAGAGAGAGGAAGGGAGAGATGGACACAACCAACCTAGATCAATATTAACTCTGGATCTATCAAGCACCGAGAGGGATCAAATCTCTCAAGGTGCAAACCTCTTTTTTGATTCCAAAACTTGAGGAAAGGTTTACACCTCAAGAGATTTGATCCGTCTCGACGCTTGATAGATCCAGAGTTAAGATGGATCTAGACTGGTTTGTAGATAAAAAAAAGTCACATATACAAGGTGGTCGGAGTCTGAACAATTATGACGTGAATTTTATTTCCTCGTACCCAAGCTAGATTAATGCACCGGGGGTCAAATTATCGTGGAACCCGTAAAAGTATTCCTCCCCAAAAAAAGTGTGAATCATCCTCAGTTTTCGCAAAATGGATTTGTGATTCTCACGGTTTGCATAACACATGTTTACAGAATAGTACAAAGATAAATGCACACAAACATTAAATTTAATATGTTTTTATGAATTAGTCACCACGTACTTTAATGGTTACCTTTATTGCATTACTCATAAATCATAAAATCTGTAATTTTTTGAATTTTCATTGATGTTTCTTTAAAGGTTTTGAAATGTTAATAATATTGATGTGTTTTATATTTATTAAAAATTTACTCGACGGTTTTAAAATTTAAAATCTTATAGTATTGGATAAGATGGTTTTCAAAATTAAAATTTTTAAAATTGGATAAGACGATTCTCAAAATTAATTTTTTTAAAATTATTAATAAAATATATTTGAAAAAAAATTTTAAATTTGAAAAAAATTATGATGACTGTTTTAATATTGTTATTACGTTCTAAAGTGTTACTATTTCAAAACAACTCCCCTAACTGCTATGTGTACCATTGTGCATCATTGATTTTGATGTTAGATGATTGAAATGTTGTTTACCTTTGGATTGAAAACTGTTATTAGTTAGTTACATTATCTCACCTACATTATCTCATCACCGATGATTGGAAACATCATTATTCCATTATATCTATCCGATTCTCCTGTTTCTCTGCCATGGAGTTCTCACTCTTATTTTCTTCTAAATTTAGAGTTGGTTGAGGGAAACCATACTATGGTGCTAGGCTTGACCCCGCATTTAGAAATTTGGCAGTGTGCTCATAATGGAGCCACATGAGGGAATTCAAAGATTCAATCAAGGGCCACGCCTATTTAGCCCGAGCTTTATCATCTTCTTCCTTATCGTCCATTTCCCTGGAATCCAACATTGAAAACGCCCATGATAGTCAAGGAACAAGTAATTCTTCTACAGATATCAGACATGGAGACTGCTAAATTCATGAATTCTTTGACTCTAGACTACCATGGGATTTTATGAACACCGTCTGTGCCTGTGCCTGCCGTATGATGAAAAAGGTAGTTTTTTTGAGGATTTGGAGAGGTGGAATGTCATAGTCAACGTTTATACATTTGGAAAATCCCCCCCATAGTAGATGAGAGCTCTGGTTTGTTTAGGAAAGGCGAAAGATTCTTTGTTTCTGATTTTTATGCGGGACAAAGTTGAGAAAGGAATTTAAGACAAAAATAAATGCTCTCTGGAATCTTGTTTTCTTTTCAATGAGAGATAAGATGTTGGTAACTACTACGAGATGATCAATAGACGAAGCACTGGCCAAATACAGACCTGGGAAATGGCACCACTCGCCTCCTTCTCCCAGTCCTCGGATACTGTATCTCCCTAAAAGAAGCCGGATGCCTAAAAATGTCGACAAGCATAAGGAAAATATCGCCCCTGGTTCAAATCTGGGGAGCTTAAGGCGAGATAAATAATGCCCCCCTGAGCCTGAATGCTAGCCCAGAGGAAAAATTGAGGTTTTGTTTGGGAAGAAGCATAAATTCTCCCTCTCTGTTCCCAGTCATGCATAGTAGATTTGTAACAACACATAAAATATTATATATTTGGCTCAGTCAAAGTATTGAAGGATTTACTTCATCCAAGTGAATGGGGATTACCATATTTAACGAACTCTGTTTGTGTATCGGTATGATTTGAACTGCAAGGTGTAGTTCATAGTACTAGGGGAATAAATCCTGTTCTATTCAGACTTAAGGAGACCTTCTTAGTGATTGATTCTTCTCCTAAAAATAATCAATTAATTCTTCTTCTCGAAGAATTAGTGTTTCTTCCATATCAGGTACAAAAATTTCAAGTATATCGTTCTTTCCTTTCACAGGTTTACACACATCAAAGTTTTAGAATATATAACATCTACAAGTGGGTGGCATTATGGATCATTGTGGATTGTAGGAATTTACAGGGTAAGGTCCATAGATCAAAAACTAAAGGTCACCGCTCACAAACAGATCACAAATCAGTACACCAGTATCATGTGATTAAAACCCTCGAAGATTGAAACAGTCCACGGCCTGAGCCAACGCGGCCACTTCAGGCAATTTATTAATATAAAAAGAAAAGTTACATAAAATAAGCTTGTGAAAGAGACTTGAACCCAAGACCTTTATTCTCATAAACTAACTTCTCACCAAGTGAGATAGTAAATGGATTCTATAATTGTTTGAAAGGAGGAAGGTTTTTTTTTTTTTTAAATTCTTCGATGTGCATGCTTTTTTGTGCACAAAAAAAAAAAAAAATTAGTCTTCGATGTGCATGATTTTTCCTGCACAAAAACACAAAAATCCGAGTAAAAAAAAAAAAAACGAAATGCAAGCCTTACCATCAACTATCTACTTTTTCACTATTTTTGATTTCCTCACATCACACAAAGACACGCAAAAAGAGCATATGTAGCAAAAAAAATCTCTTCTTCCTGTTTCTCATTTGCCTAGATCGCACATAGCGCAGAGAAAAGAGCATACAAAAAGAAGAGGGTATAGATCCGACAAATAAATAAAACTTAAAAAATAAATTAAATAGAGGGAACCAAAATAAGCAGAACTATTAACAAATATAACTGCAAAACAAATAATTTATACCTCCAGATCTAAACTGACATAAGTTGGGCAACCAGAAACCTTTTCACATGAAACGAAAGGTGTTCCTCACTATAGCAGATGCTACAGACACAACATAGAAGTTATCCAAGCCTGAAAATGTTTAGAGATAGTAGATTTAGAACATGACAGTTGTATACTATCAAACCAGCGTCAGATTTGGATCAACAACAGACGTGGCCCTAAAAATAGCTCCGATACCATGTAGGAATTTATAGGGTAAGTTCCGTAGATCAAAAACCAAAGGTCATTGCTCATTAATGGATCACAAATCAGTACACCAGTATTATCATGTGGTTAAAACCCTCTAAGAGGGAAAAAATCCACATCCTGAGCCAATGCGGCTACTTCAGGAAATTTATTAATATAAAAAGAAAAGTCACATATGTTTCTCTCATAAAATATTACCAAAAAAATGACCTTCATGCTCTTTAAATAGAGATCATGGACCAATTGGGTGTCAAGCCATGGATCAAGTGTCATTAATACCGAGGAGAGAGTGAACCATCGAATCACTAAAAATTGTGACCATCGAATTATAAGTTACAAATGTACATAGTAAAGAAACACACTTTACCTAACTCTACACTAGACAAAGTTATTCTTAACTATTTCCTATGTGTCAGAATATCCTAACCTCCCTCGCTTAAGAAAAACTTGGAATAGGATTGAAGGATTTACAAAGGTGATACAAAAGGAGCCTATTTCCTATGTGTCGAAATATCCTAGAGTCCCTCCTTAAGAACAAATTGGGATAAGATTGAAGGATTTTCAAAGGTGACACAATAGGAGAAGGAAGGAGGCAATAGAGCCTATCCCCCCTTAATGATAACTTTCCTAAACTCCAAGCATGGATCAAAGTTTGGTAAACTTCGCTTCTATGAGAGCCTTTGTAAAGATATCGGCTACTTGATCATTGGTTGGACAATACTACACTTCAAGAACATGATCATAAATGAGATTTCTGATGAAGTGTATGTGGAGTTCAATGTGTTTCATATGCTGATGCTGAGCTGGATCTTTACATAGCTAAATGGCACTTTTATTATCACACCAAAGTGTAATTGGATGCTGCTGATGAAGACAAAATTCAGACAAGATCTCACGAAGCCACATGGATTCCTTGCTGGCTTCAACTGCACCACGATACTCTGCTTCTACTGAAGAAAGAGAGATGGCACTTTGTTTCTTACAACCATGTAATAGGTCCTAAATTAAGAGTGAATACTTATCCTACAGTAGACATTTGATCATCGGGGTCACCAGCCCTATCAGAATCAGTGAAACCAAGCAATAATGGAGATGCTCATGCACTGTAATGAATCCCGAACTGAACTGTACCTTGAATATATCGAAGTACTATTTTAGCTACTTTCTAGTGACTTTCATGAGGTTGGTGCATAAACCGAGCAACAAGACCAATGGAAAAGGAAAGGTCAGGATGGGTATGGGTTAGAAACAAAATTTTACCAACAAGTTGACAGTATAAGGTAGCATCAACTTTAGGGGTAGTACAAGTGACTAAAAGCTTAACTCTAGACTGAAAGGGGGAAGGGGCTGGCTTACAATCTTCCATGTGAAAGTGACAGAGAAGATCACAGGAATACTTGGACTAAGAGAGGGTAATACCTTATTCGGATTGCAAGACTTGAAGACCACGAAAATAATGCAAGTGTCCTAACTCTATCATTTCAAACTTAATTTTGAGGCTAGACTTCACATGGCTTATATGGTTGGGATCACTACCAGTAATGATAAGGTAATCAACATAAAGAAAAAGGATGGTGATCAGTTTGGCACAATATGATATGGCACAATTAGTTAATGATGGAGGTTAAACTCTGCAACATGGGAACTGTTATATTTTCCTAAGTCCGAAGTGATAAGTTTTTCGAAGTGCGAAATGGTAAGTTTTGCTGTTAGCGAAGTGGAAAAATCAACGAACTTGCGATAAGTTCCGAAAAGTGCGATGGAGGTTTACGATGCCAAATTGCGCAGGGAAGAGCCTCGGTAAAGGTGTATAATATTGGTAAGCATGAAGAAGTCATGTACAATAGGAGAAAGTGGTTAAAGGTTTAAATGCATAATTCAAGGATAGCTTTGGGAGAAAATGGGTTTTATGAACCTATCCGAATGGGAAAAATTCAGAGTGTATACTCTTTTACGAGTATTAAATCTTGGGAAGGGGTATATAGTTTAAGTTTTTCCATATGTGGGTATTTTTCGGCCTTTTGGTTGCATCACCTCTTCCATTGTTTTTACAACACAATACCAGAGGATCAAACTAAAAAATAGACAACACATCTTAATTATTTGGAGCTGAAATATGAAATTAGGAAGAATTAATGAAACGATGGATAACACTTTGAAGATATCCAAACGACATTCCTTTTAAATGACCTTGTTGATACAACGCTCCCACACCTGTGTGTTGCTACAATGGTCCCACCCTATGCTTGAAGTAGTTGATGTGTCTAGGTAACAATGTCAAACATTTCTTGTGACCATGTGGCATATGAAATGAATGGATATGGGGATGGGAAATTAAAGGGATGGATGAAAAGGGTGGAATGAAATGATATGAATGGAGCTGGAGTTTTTTATAATATTTTTAATTATATTTTAGAATTGGTGAAAAAAATGGCTTTTAAATTAAATATGTTATTTCTTGATTCGAAGCTAAAAACGTTTTTAAATACTTTTCATATTATCTGTTGGATGATGTAGTAGACAAAGAATATTATATTGAAATCAAATCTTGTCCACTAATTCATTTAAAAATAAAAAGTAATATGTTATTTTCTTATTTGAAGCTATTTTTTTTTTCAAATACTTTTCATATCCTCCGTTGGATAATGTAGTAGACAAAGAATATTATTTTGAAATCAAATCTTGTCCACACATTCATTTAAAAATCAAAATTCCTCAATTCCAATTCCAAAATAGACTACACCTATGTCATAATTAACATAATTAATATAATATTTCAAAACATTAATATTTAATTTGTTATTAATTATTAAAAAAATAATATGACTATCCAAAAAGTTGAGATAATGATTGGAAAACCATCAAAATATGGATATGATATGAGTTAAGAGATGGATTATATATATATATATATATATATATATATATACAGATTCCCAGATATCAAGTATCTCTGACTGACCCATATATTAATGAGTTCCTACATGCTTATATACAGTTTCATGGTTTTTATGTCGCTCCTCAAACACAGATAGCCCAACTACATGCTTCTATCTATATTCGCTTTGTCTCCACCACCATGCCTCCTCTACATCCAAAGTTAAAAGAACGTGCCCTCAAAGAAGGAGTTGTTGTTGGTCTAGGGAATACTGCTCCCTTACAGATTGGATTTGCAGCCTGTACTCTCCCTGATGAATGGAGTAGTACCTACACTCCATTGTCTCAAAAATATCCTCAACTGCAAACATACAAACAACCACAACAGTTGTCTACCATCCGACATTCTGATGGCACTACTGGTTTGAGGTTCACTTCTCCTTCTCCTACTCTTACTCGCTTGTTCTCCACCGTTCCAAGATCTCCATTTTTGGGGGATAGAGTTAATCATAATAATTCTTCTCCATCCTATACAGTTGATCCCACTTTCACTCTTCCTAAGTTTTCTATCCCAAGAAACAAGTTTCCACAGTCTGCTTCCATCATACCTAGAAGTATGTCTGTCGGACATCTTGTTCCTCCAGTCAAACTAGATCAACCAGAATCAGAGAAAGTACATAACTACACTAATTACCAAATAGTGTGTATGTTACAAAATATTGATGATCTAGCCAAAGATGTCTTAGAGGTTAAAGAACATATCAAAATGTTGCATACCAGTTATGATGCACTCTTAGGGGATCAGCATGAACATTCCCAACAACTCAATGATATCAATTCTAACATGGGAATTATCGCAAAATATTTAGAGCATCTTAAGAATGCTCTTCCTGCTCCTGTTTCTCCTCCACATTATAGAGCAGTTGATCTGTCTAGTCCAAAGCTTAAATTCTCTTCATCAGTTCCTGAATCTTCAGTCCCAGAGTCCTCTACCAAAAGCATTATTTTTAAGGGGGTAGAGAATATTGACATCACAAAAATTGAAAAGGTCCAAAAGGGAATATCTTTAGCTACAGAAAAGATAGCACTGATGAGGAAAATATTGCAAGAGTTTCCTTCTGTGGAAAGTTATAAATTGCCAAAGCAGTATGTCAGTTTAAGAAGTTTGTTAGAAAATGGCCAACCATCTGCTCCTAAAAGCATTCTTGCTATGTCTGGAGTAACTAGCACTACTAGAATCCCTGGTGAACCTACCCAAGGAGAACCAAGTTCTAAAAGGGATAGAACTGAGCCATTTAATTTCCCACGTAAAGGAAGAAGGAATGCTACTGAAACAGCTCATGAAGCCTCTGCCTCAAGTCCTTTTGGAAGATATACTGATAATCTCCAGAATATTAATTCCAGAACACAAAATCCTAGCAATAATGGTTATGGAAATACTTTGCTAATCAATATTGATTGCTTGGATACAGATGCAGTTATAGATGTCTTACATAATCTGTATGCTTGGGCATTACAGAGAAAGGCAAAAACCCATGCTGATTGGTCTGATATAATAACACAGATTTCTTGGTCATTTACTGGTGTAGCCAAACAATGGTGGGATAAGATTTCTGAAGAAAATAAGAATGCCATAATTGATGAAGAAGACGATCCACCAAAAATGCTATTTGATGCTTTAAGACATGAGTTTGTAGGAGCAGTTCCTGAAGGTTCTCATCATCATGCACAATTATTATTGTCACAAAGGCTGTGTGATATTGATCATTTGCAAGATTATTATTGTGTTATGCAAAAATTACTTTACCAAGCTCATGATTCTCATAATCCTGCATATCTAAGATATTATATAGCATCAATGCCAGGAAAAATACCAGATCTGATCAATCAACATATAGATGAGCATAAGATTAATCTTGAAGGACAATCATTTGCAGCAATCCATCAGTTGATTGTCACAATTTTACAGAGAGAATGTGCTGTTGAAAAGGCAAAGAAGAATTTCAAAAAGAAAATGCATTTCAGCACAAAATTGTGCAACAACTTCAAAGAAACCTATAATTTTGGTTGTCATGGAAAGATGAAGAAAAATGTTTTTAAACATTCCTGTTCTTGTAAATCAGACAAGCACTATCCTAGAAAAAAGATATATTATTCTCCCAAGAAGTCATTCAAGAGAGGAAGGAGAATGGTATTTAGGAAAAGATCTAAGCCTTCTAAAAAATTTGTATGTTTTATCTGTGGAAAGGAAGGACACTATGCAAATACATGTAGTCATAAGAAGGATAAGAAACAAATGAAAATAGTGGATATCTTTTCTACTATACATGATCCTCAAGATTGGGATTTAATATCTCATTCTGATGGAGAATATTTTGAGATCTCCAGCTCTTCTGATTCCGAAACTTGTGAAGTTCCTAATATTAGGAGATTGACAATAGACTCTAAATCCTCTGATTCAGATGAAACTTTTATTTCTGATATTAAAATGTTCTTTTCTAATTCCTCAAAACAGTTGCAGATGAAGATTGCAGCAGTCAAATCTGAAATGGCAATGCTTGGTCCAGCACAGTTTACTGCTAGAAGAAGGTTGCAAGAAAAGTTAGAAGGCCTGGAAAAACAACTGCCTTCTAAATCAAAGAAGAAAGTTTTTGAAGAAGATGCTTTTATTGAAGAAGAATTTGATTCAATGTTCAAACCATTAACAATTACTGAACATCCAAAAGAAGGTATGGATACAATCAATTCTCTTCAAAAGAAGATTGTTGATTTAGAATCATCTATTCATCATACTAGAGCAGAAATGATCAATCTGTCTGCTAAACTACAAATCCTTATTTCTGAGTATGATGACTGTAATTCTAGATTATCATCTGTTCTATTGCAAGAACCTTCCAAAATAAATCCAGTCTTGATTGAAGTACCAAAAATAGAAGAGATGAAAATCATGGGAATAGGTGATAGAATGATTATTCCTATTAAAATTAAACTGCCCAAGATTAAGGAATACACTCTTGATGCACAAATTGACTCAGGAGCTATGAGCAGTTGTTGTAAGTTTGGTGCTATTCCTGCTCAATATTGGAATCCTACAAAGCTCCAGTTTAGGGCTATCACTAAATATTTGATGGAAATTAATCATATAGCCCCAAATTTTCCGATTTGTTTGAATGATGTTACTTTCAGAGTAACTTTGTATAGTTTTGATACAGGTTGTGATTTTCTATTAGGACAAGATTTTCTAAATGATCTTCTCCCAGTTACTTTTGGTAATGGCACTATTACTTTCACTACCAAAAGTGGTACTGTTGAATTTCCATCATCCAGTGATTACAATGTTAAGGTTGCTCCCTCAGAAGAAGATCAGCTTCAGCATTGTCTGCAAGATCTTACCAAGATTTACAGGATTGTCAAAAATGCTGAACTTCACGGTCCACAGGTTCTTGAAAAGATTTCGGCCAAGCTTCACACAGATTGCACTACTAGTCGTCCAGATGCTTTTTGGACATGAGAAAAATACTTTGTGAGTCTTCCCTATAAAGAAAATTATACCCCTAAACCACAAAATGCCAGTGCAAATCCCATGAGCCCTACTGAACAAGCACTTTGCCAACAAGAAATCAGCCAGTTATCAGAGCAAAAACTAATTGAGCCCTGCAAGAGTCCTTGGGCTTGTCCAGCTTTTTATGTTAACAAACATAGTGAACAGAAACAAGGGAAGAAACGGCTGGTTATCAATTATATGGCTCTCAATGAAGCCCTGCTCCCTATTAGGTATCCTTTACCTAATAAATAACTTCTGCTTGCAAAAATAGCCAATGCCAATGTTTTCAGTAAGTTTGATTTAAAGAGTGGTTTCTGGCAAATTGGCATCATTCCTGTTGATCGCTACAAGACTGCCTTCACAGTTCCTCATGGCCAATATCAGTGGACAGTCTTACCTTTTGGTCTTAAAAATGCTCCTTCTGAATTTCAGAAAAGGATGGAAGATATTTTTGCTGGGGAGGAGTATATTATTGTATATATTGATGATTTTCTTGTTTTTAGTCGTGATGTAAATAGCCACAAAAAGCATTTAGAACAGTTTTATGAGCTGGTTTATAAGCATGGTCTTGTGCTTTCTGACTCTGAAGAAAAGTTTCAAATTGGAAAGGTCAGAATAGACTATTTGGGTTTACATATAGAAAAAGGATGAGTTAACCTGCAACCCCATGTTCTTGTTCACTTAACCAAGTTTCCTGATGTAATTCCAGATGTCCGAACTTTGCAAAGGTTTCTGGGTTGTCTTAATTATATAAGACAATTTTATGAGAAACAGGCAGATGATACCAAGGTGCTTCAAAACAGGTTGAAAAAACAAGCATCAAGATGGACAGATGAAATGACTGAGGCTGTTAGAAATAATAAAAGCAAGGTAAATGATTTGCCAAAGTTGAAATTTCCAGATTCTAATCTTCCTTTTATTCTTGAAACAGATGCTTCTGACCACACATGGGCTGCTGTTCTTCTCCAGAAGCATGGAAGAAAAGAATTAGTTTGTGCATATTCCTCTGGAACTTTTAATGACACTGAAAAGAAATATCCTTCTTCACATAAGGATATTCTTGCAGTTAAAAGGGGAATTAAGAGGTTCAATTTGTTCCTGAAAAGTGTGAGGTTTATTGTTCGAACAGATTTAAAGCATATGAAAAATATCTTGGAAAGTAAGAAGCTGCTTGAACAAGGAAGTACCAGATTATTGAGATGGGCTATTTGGCTCGAAGGTTTTGATTTTGATATTGTCTACAAGTCTGGTGCAGAAAATTATCTTGCTGATATGCTTACCAGAGAAGGTGCAGAAACACCCAAAGAAATCAAAATGTTCTATCCTCTTCACCAACATGAAGCTTCATCCAGTTCTGTTCAGTCTAGTCAGGGTCAGTCTAAGAGAGTCAGTCAGATTGTTATATGTAGTAACTGTCATTATGAATTTTGTTTTGAGTGTTTTGTAAAGAAGTATTCTGTCTTACCGTTAGAAGTCAAACAGATGATATTACAGAAGTGGTTTAGTTCAGATGAAGCACAGTGGTCTTACACCAAAGAGTTGCCCTATAGAATTAGACCTTGGAAAGTTTACTATGCCTTGTCTAGAGAACATAATCCCATCTATTTTGGTTGCATCCAAAACACAGATTGGACCTGGTCAGATTACTTTTCTATCCATCAAAGAGCTAGAATCCATGGGTCAGTCAAGGTCATATTCTATGCAGTAGCTATTGATCCTGCTAATAATTGGTGGAGTCCGTGGTTTAAGTTATTCCTGTTTAAGTATATGCCTAGAGCCACTTATATTTCTGATAGGAATTTTAGAGAATTTATAAATATCTTGAGTTGGGAACTCCATGTTGCAGTCCAGAACGATTTTTCTCCAGAGTTTGATTTTGTACACTCAAATACCACAGTCTTGTTAGCAGATGAAAAGGATGAATCCTTTAAACTTTCAGTAAAGTTCAAAGGACGTATCTCAGTTGATGAAGCAGACCGACCACCTTCCTTCTACACTTTTCCATTCTATTGTTGTCTGCATGAACAAGCTCCTCCATGGTTAGATGAGTCTATTCCTTATGAAGTCCTTGCTCCAGATGTGGATGAATAACTTATCAGTCTAAATCAACTTTATCAGCCAAGAGATGAGCAAGCTGCTCGTGACATGTATGAATATGATTATGATGACAGAGAAAACAGTGATTGATTGTAGGGATCACTCGATTGAAATCCTTGCATATCTTATTTTATGTATATATTCGGTTTCCGTGGGATTTTTTCCAATTAAAAATCTCCACTGTGTAATAATTGTACTTAAAAGAGCCGATGTCCTAGATTTCGGCCTTGCTTTTGTAATAATTAGATTGGGTCAGATTCGGTCCCCATATGGCCTAGCCTCCAAGGGACGAGATAACAAGTGGTTGTCCCCACTTTCCCGAATCTTAGGTATAATTTCACTGTTCATTTACTTTATGTACACTCGTGACTGGTATCTTGCATGATAGCTTATCCGAGGATAGATTTTTTGTTTCCGGTATTCGGTAAAAGTAGGAACTGGATGACTGGCTAGATGGCTATATATACTCCCTCTTAAACCTCATTTGGGTATTCGGAGTTGGAGTGTTTGAGTGTCTAGAGTCTGAGTCTGAGATATTTCCCTGCTCTGCATCTGTGGTAATTTGTTCCTGATCTGCTAGCATCACGGAAAGTTCTCTAAGTCTGTATATTGAGTCTGTATTAAATCTCCCTGCTCTACTTCTGCGGGCATTCTGCCCGATCTGCTAGCATCACGGAGCTGTAATCTGATTTCTGTATCTCAGTTTCAGTATAATAATATGGTGAGCATCTTTCAGTGGTTGTATGAAGCTTATGCGAGCTGTTTCTATAAAATTGGTATCAGAGCCATCTGGTTCTTTGTCCGAGTAGTTTCTCCAATATCTGGTTTTCCATTGTATGGTATTTATCTGAGTTCCTTTCCACGGGTCTGAAGGTGACTGTAAGGCGCTGGTTGAGAGCTGTTGAGGTGACAGACAGCCGTGTTTTTCTTTCCTGGTGCAAGAAATCTTCTGGTTACTTCTTTGTTCAGGTTCTTACTTATTCCTTTCTGCAATGGCTGGCTATATGAATGAGTTTGCTCTTCAGAAGCCCGAAGATAGAAAAATTGATCATAAGAATCGATGGTATTTTCTTTCTAAGTATCTGAATAAATCTCATGAAAATGATGTGTTATATGATGAAAAAGTAGTTGTTCAAGAATATGAGCCAGATCTTAACTGGACATTGCCAGAGATTGATGTTGAAAAATTATACAAGCTTCCTACATTCCAGTTTAAAGCTACTCAGTTGTTTAGATTTACTTCTGTAAATATTCATGTTTCTACTGGTCAAGATGTTTATCAGATTCCTCTGATAAAGCTTGAAGATATTGAATGGGGATTAAGTAAAGGGTATAAATATATACATCTTGGAATGCTTCAGTTCGGTATTAATCCCTTAGTCCGCCCTGGCTTAAACACATCCTGTCTTGCTTGTGTATTAGATACCAGGATGAATCAGTTTCATGATGCTTTGATAGGAGGATTTCAAAGCCCACTCAATAATGGCCCTGCATGGTCTTCTGTCATTCCCAGATATCAAGTATCTCTAACTGACCCATATATTAATGAGTTCCTACATGCTTATATACAGTTTCATGGTTTTGATGTCGCTCCTCAAACACAGATAGCCCAGCTACATGCTTCTATCTGTATTCTCTTTGTCTGCACCACCATGCCTCCTCTACATCCAAAGTTAAAAGAACGTGCCCTCAAAGAAGGAGTTGTTGTTGGTCCAGGGAATACTGCTCCCTTACAGATTGGATTTGCAGCCTGTACTCTCCCTGATGAATGGAGTAGTACCTACACTCCATTGTCTCAAAAATATCCTCAACTGCAAACATCCAAACAACCACAACAGTTGTCTACCGTCCGACATTCTGATGGCACTACTGGTTTGAGGTTCACTTCTCCTTCTCCTACGCTTCCTCGCTTGTTCTCCATCGTTCCAAGATCTCCATTTTTGGGGGATACAGTTAATCATAATAATCCTTCTCCATCCTATACAGTTGATCCCACTTTCACTCTTCCTAAGTTTTCTGTCCAAAGAAACAAGTTTCCACAGTCTGCTTCCATCATACCTAGAAGTATGTCTGTCAGACATCCTGTTCCTCCTGTCAAAATAGATCAACCTAGAAGATCTACATCTCACATCAGTGACCAATGTGAATATTGTGTTCCATCCACCTTTCAGGCAGAATCTCCAAGCCGAGACCCTCAAGTTTTGATTCCAGATATCAAAAGTTTTAGTGGCCTACCTAGAGGCCCTCAAGAATTATCTGCCAAAATTAATGAAAGATATTTGGATACAGGAAAGTCAAGAAGAACGTTCCAGAATGGAACTTTAAAAGCTGATATGCAATGGTTGCATACAAAGCCTGTCACAGACCTAGATCAACCAGAATCAGACAAAGTACATAACTACACTAATTACCAAATAGTGTGTATGTTACAAAATATTGATGATCTAGCCAAAGATGTCTTAGAGATTAAAGAACATATCAAAAGGTTGTATACCAGTTATGATGCACTCTTAGGGGATCAGCATGAACATTCCCAGCAACTCAATGATATCAATTCTAACATGGGAATTATCGCAAAATCTTTAGAGCATCTTAAGAATGCTCTTCCTGCTCCTGTTTCTCCTCCACATTATAGAGCAGTTGATCTGTCTAGTCCAAAGCTTAAATTCTCTTCATCAGTTCCTGAATCCTCAGTTCCAGAATCCTCTACCAAAAGCATTATTTTTAAGGGGGTAGAGAATATTGACATTACAAAAATTAAAAAGGTCCAAAAAGGAATATCTTTAGCTACATAAAAGATAGCACTAATGAGGAAAAGATTACAAGAGCTTCCTTCTGTGGAAAGTTATAGATTGCCAAAGCAGTATGTGAGTTTAAGAAGTTTGTTAGAAAATGGCCAACCATCTGCTCCTAAAAGCATTCTTGCTATGTCTGGAGTAACTGGTACCACTAGAACCCCTGGTGATCCTACTCAAGGAGAATCAAGTTCTAAAAGAGATAGAACTGAGCCATTTAATTTCCCACATAAAGGAAGAAGAAATTCTACTACTGAAACAGCTCATGAAGTTTCTGCCTCAAGTCCTTTTGGGAGATATGCTGATAATCTCCAGAATATTAATGCCAGAACACAAAATCCTAGCAATAATGGTTATGGAAACACATTGTTAATCAATATTTATTGCTTGGATACAGATGCAGTTATAAATGTCTTACATAATTTGTATACCTGGGCATTACAAAGAAAGGTAGAAACCCATGCTAATTGGTCTGATATAATAACACAGATTTCTTGGTCATTTACTGGTGTAGTCAAACAATGGTGGGATAAACTTTTTGAAGAGAATAAAAATGCCATAATTGATGAAGAAGATAACCCACCAAAAATGCTATTTGATGCTTTAAGGCATGAGTTTGTAGGAGCAGTTCCTGAAGATTCTAATCATCATGCACAGTTGTTCTTGTCTCAAAGATTATGTAATATTGATTATTTACAAGATTATTACTGTGTTATGCAAAAATTGCTTTACCAAGCTCATGATTCTCATAATCCTGCATATTTGAGATATTATATAGCATCAATGCCAGGAAAAATACCAGATCTGATCAATCAACATATAGATGAGCATAAGATCAATCTTGACGGACAATCATTTGCTGCAATGCATCAGTTGATTTTCTCTATTCTCCAAAGAGAATGTGCTGCTGAAAAGGCTAAAAAGAATTTCAAAAAGCAAATGCATTTCAGCACAAAATTATGCAATAATTTCAAAGAAACCTATAATTTTGGATGCCATGGAAGGATGAGGAAAAAGGTTTCTAAACATTCTTGTTCTTGTAACTTAGATAAGTACTATCCTAGAAAAAAGAAATATTATTCTCCCAAGAAATCATTCAAGAAAGGAAGGAGAATGGTATTCAGGAAAAGATCTAAGCCTTCTAAGAAAGTTGTCTGTTTTATCTGTGGAAAGGAAGGACACTATGCAAATACATGTAGTCAGAAGAAGGATAAGAAACAAATGAAGATAGTAGATATGTTTTCTACTATACATGATCCTCAAGAGTAGGATTTAATATCTCATTCAGATGGAGAATATTTTGAGATCTCCAGCTCTTCTGATTCCGAAACTTGTGAAGTTCCTAATATTAGGAGATTGACAATAGACTCTGAATCCTCTGATTCAGATGAAACTTTTATTCCTGATATTAAAATGTTCTTTTGCACTGCATCAATTGGCAGCAGATGAAGATTGGCAAAGTTAATAAACCGAAATGGCAAATGCTGGTCCTACCGCTTATCATAAGAAGGTTACAAGAAAAATTAGAAGGTCTAGAGAAACAATTGCCTTCTAAGTCAAAGAAGAAAGTTTTAGAAAATGATGCTTTTCTTGAAGAAGAATTGGATTCAATGTTCAAACCATTGAAAACTATTGAACATCTAGAAGAAGGTATGAATACAATCAGTTCTCTTCAAAAGAGGATTACAGATTTAGAATCTTCCATTCATCATACCCGAGCAGAAATGATTAATCTGTCATCCAAGCTACAAATTCTTATTTCTGAGTATGATGATTGTAATTCTAGATTATCTTCTGTGCTATTGCAAGAGCCTCCAAAAAGAAGTCCAGTCTTGATTGAAGAACCAAAAATACAAGAAATGAAAATCATGGGAATAGGTGATAGAGTGGTTATTCCTATCAAAATCAAATTGCCCAAAATCAAGGAATACACTCTTGATGCACAGATTGACTCCGGAGCTATGAGCAGTTGTTGTAAGTTTGGTGCTATTCCTACTCAATATTGGCATCCTACAAAGCTCCATTTCAGGGCTATCACAAAATATTTGATGGAGATTAATCATATAGCCCCAAATTTTCCTATTTGTTTGAATGATGTTACTATCAGAGTAACTTTGTACAGTTTTGATACAGGTTGTGATTTTCTTTTAGGTCAAGATTTTCTAAATGATTTACTCCCAGTTACTTTTGGTAAAGGCACAATTACTTTTACTACCAAAAGTGGTACTGTTGAATTTCCATCCTCAAGTGATTACAAGGTTAATGTTGCTCCTACAGAGGAAGATCAGCTTCAGCATTGTCTGCAAGATCTCACAAATATTAATAAGATTGTCAAGAATGCTGAACTTCATGGTCTACAAGTTCTTGAAAAGATTTTGGTTAAGCTTCACACAGATTGCACTTCTAGTCATCCAGATGCATTCTGGACCAAGGAAAAATATTTTGTGAGTCTTCCCTACAAAGAAAATTATACTCCCAAGCCACAGAAGGCCAGTGAAAATCATATGAGTCCTTCTAAACAAGAACTTTGTAGACAAGAAATCAGCCAGTTATTAGAGCAGAAATTAATTGAGCCCTGCAAGAGTCGTTGAGCTTGTCTAGCTTTTTATGTTAACAAGCACAGTGAGCAGAAACGTGGAAAGAAATGGCTTGTTATAAATTATAAGGCTCTCAAAGATTCTCTGCTCCCTATTAGGTATCCTTTACCTAATAAAGAACTTCTGCTTGCAAAAATAGCCAATGCCAATGTTTTCAGTAAGTTTGATCTAAAGAGTGGTTTCTGGAAAATTGGCATTTTTCCTGCCGATCGCTTCAAGATTTCCTTCACGGTTTCTCATGGCCAATATCAGTGGACAGTCTTACCTTTCGGTCTCAAAAATGCTCCCTCTGAATTTCAGAAAAGGATGGAAGATATTTTTGCTGGGGAGGAGTATATTATTGTATATATAGATGATTTGCTTGTTTTCAGTCTTGATGTAAATAGCCACAAAAAGCATTTAGAAAGATTTTACGAGCTGGTTTATAAGCATGGTCTTGTGCTTTCTAACTCTGAGGAAAAGTTTCAAATTAGAAAGGTCAGAATAGATTATTTGGATTTGCATATAGAGAAAGGACGAGTTAACCTGCAGCCCCATGTTCTTGTTCATTTAACCAAGTTTCCTGATGTAATTCCAGATGTCTGAACTCTGCAAAGGTTTTTGGGTTGTCTTAATTACATAAGACAATTTTATGAGAAACAGGCAGATGATACAAAAGTGTTGCAAAACAAGTTAAAAAAGCAGGCATCAGGATGGACAGATGAAATGACTGCAGTAGTTAGAAATATTAAAAGCAAGGTAAATGATTTGCCAAAATTGAAACTTCCTGATTCTAATCTTCCTTTTATTCTTGAAACAGACGCTTCTGATCATACATGGGCTGTTGTACTTCTCCAGGAGCATGGAAGAAAAGAATTAGTTTGTGCATACTCCTCTCGAACTTTTAATGATACTGAGAAGAAATATCCTTCCTCCCATAAAGAGATTCTTGTAGTTAAGAGAGGTATCAAGAGGTTCAATCTATTCCTGAAAAGTGTGAGGTTTTTTGTTCGAACATACTTGAAACATATGAAAAATATCTTGGCAAATAAGAAGCTGCTAGAACAAGGGAGTACCAGACTTTTAAGATGGGAAATTTGGCTTGAAGGTTTTGATTTTGAAATTGTCTACAAATCTGGTGCAGAGAATTATCTTGCTGATATGCTTACTCGAGAAGGTGCAGAAATAGTAAAAGAGATCAAGATGTTCAGACCTTTGAGACAGGATGAAGCTTCATCCAAGCCTGTCATCAGTCGTATCACTACAGAGTTTCACGATTGTTATATGTAGTAACTGTCATTATGAGTTTTGTTTTGAGTGTTTTGTAAAGAAGTATTATGTCTTGCCGTTAGAAGTCAAACAGATGATATTACAGAAGTGGTTTAATTCAGATGAAGCACAGTGGTCTTACACCAAAGAGTTGCCCTATAGAATTAGACCTTGGAAATTTTACTATGCCTTGTCTAGAGAACATAATCCCATCTATTTTGGTTGCATCCAAAACACAGATTGGACCTGGTCAGATTACTTTTCTATCCATCAGAGAGCTAGAATCCATGGGTCAGTCAAGGTCATATTCTATGCTGTAGCTATTGATCCTGCTAATAATTGGTGGAGTCCGTGGTTTAAGTTATTCTTGTTTAAGTATATGCCCAGAGCTACTTATATTTCTGATAGGAATTTTAGAGAATTTGTAAATATCTTGAGTTGGGAACTCCATGTTGCAGTCCAGAACGATTTTGCTCTGGAGTTTGATTTTGTACACTCAAAGACCACAGTCTTGATAGTAGATGAAAAGGATGAATCCTTTAAACTTTCAGTAAAGTTCAAAGGACGTATCTCAGTTGATGAAGCAGACCGACCACCTTCCTTCTACACTTTTCCATTCTATTGTTGTCTGCATGAACAAGCTCCTCCTAGCTTTTGTTAGGATGAGTCTATTCCTTATGAAGTCCTTGGCTGGCAGATGTGGATGAAGAACTTCAAATAAACTAACTTATCGCCTACAGATACAAGTCAGCTGTGACATGTATGAATATGATTATGATGACAAGATAAAATGGAATGTAAGGATCACTCGATTAAAATCCTTGCATATCTTATTTTATGTATATATTTCGATTTTATGATTTTTGCCAATTAAAATCTCCACTGTGTAATAATTGTACTTAAAAGAGCCGATGTCCTAGATTCCGGCCTTGCTTTTGTAATAATTAGATTGGGTCAGATTCGGTCCCCATATGGCCTAGCCTACAAGGGACGAGATAACAAGTGGTTGTCCCCACTTGCCCAAATCTTAGGTATAATTTCATTGCTCATTTACTTTATGTACACTCGTGACTGGTATCTTGCATGATAGCTTATACGAGGACGGATTTTTTGTTTCCGGTATTCGGTAAAAGTAGGAACCGGATGACTGGCTAGATGGCTATATATACTCCCTCTTCAACCTCATTTGGGTATTCAGAGTTGGAGATATTGAATGGGGATTAAGTAAAGGGTATAAATTTATACATCTTGGAATTCTTCAGTTCGGTATTAATCGATTAGTCCGCCCTGGCTTAAACACATCCTGTCTTGCTTGTGTATTAGATAGGAGGATGAATCAGTTTCATGATGCTTTGATAGGAGGATTTCAAAGCCCACTCAAAAATGGCCCTGCATGGTCTTCTGTCATTCCCAGATATCAAGTATCTCTGACTGACCCATATATTAATGAGTTCCTACATGCTTATATACAATTTCATGGTTTTGATGTCGCTCCTCAAACACAGATAGCCGAACTACATGCTTCTATCTGTATTCGCTTTGTCTCCACCACCATGCCTCCTCTACATCCAAAGTTAAAAGAACGTGCCCTCAAAGAAGGAGTTGTTGTTGGTCCAGGGAATACTGCTCCCTTACAGATTGGTTTTGCAGCCTGTACTCTCCCTGATGAATGGAGTAGTACCTACACTCCATTGTCTCAAAAATATCCTCAACTGCAAACATCCAAACAACCACAACAGTTGTCTACCGTCTGACATTTTGATGGCACTACTGGTTTGAGGTTCACTTCTCCTTCTCCTACTCTTCCTCGCCCTTTGACCACTGTTCCAAGATCTCAATTTTTGGGGGATAGAGTTAATCATAATAATCCTTCTCCATCCTATACAGTTGATCCAACTTTCACTCTTCCTAAGTTTTCTGTCCCAAGAAACAAGTTTCCACAGTCTGCTTCCATCATACCTAGAAGTATGTCTGTCAGACATCCTGTTCCTCCAGTCACAATAGATCAACCTAGAAGATCTACATCTCACTTCAAGGACCAATTTGAATATTGTGTTCTATCAACATCCACATCCACTTTCCTGACAGAATCTCCAAGCAGAGAACCTTAAATTTTGATTCCAGATATCAAAAGTTTTAGTGGCTTACCCAAAGGCCCTCAAGAATTATCTGCCAAAATTAATGAAAGATATTTGGATACAGGAAATTCAAGAAGAATGTTCCAGAATGGAACTTTAAAAGCTGATATGCAATGGTTTCATACAAAGCCTGTCACAGACCTAGATCAACCAGAATAGTACATAACTACACTAATTACCAAATAGTGTGTATGTTACAAAATATTGATGATCTAGCCAAAGATGTCTTAGAGATTAAAGAACATATCAAAAGGTTGTATACCAGTTATGATGCACTCTTAGGGGATCAGCATGAACATTCCCAGCAACTCAATGATATCAATTCTAACATGGGAATTATCGCAAAATCTTTAGAGCATCTTAAGAATGCTCTTCCTGCTCCTGTTTCTCCTCCACATTATAGAGCAGTTGATCTGTCTAGTCCAAAGCTTAAATTCTCTTCATCAGTTCCTGAATCCTCAGTTCCAGAATCCTCTACCAAAAGCATTCTTTTTAAGGGGGTAGAGAATATTGACATTACAAAAATTGAAAAGGTCCAAAAAGGAATATCTTTAGCTACAGAAAAGATAGCACTAATGAGGAAAATATTACAAGAGCTTCCTTCTGTGGAAAGTTATAGATTGCCAAAGCAGTATGTCAGTTTAAGAAGTTTGTTAGAAAATGGCCAACCATCTGCTCCTAAAAGAATTCTTGCTATGTCTGGAGTAACTGGTACCACTAGAACCCCTGGTGATCCTACTCAAGGAGAATCAAGTTCTAAAAGAGATAGAACTGAGCCATTTAATTTCCCACATAAAGGAAGAAGAAATGCTACTACTGAAACAGCTCATGAAGCCTCTGCCTCAAGTCCTTTTGGGAGATATGCTGATAATCTCCAGAATATTAATGCCCGAACACAAAATCGTAGCAATAATGGTTATGGAAACACATTGTTAATCAATATTGATTGCTTGGATACAGATGCAGTTATAGATGTCTTACATAATTTGTATGCTTGGGCATTACAAAGAAAGCCATAAATCCATACTGATTAGCCTGATATAATAACACAGATTTCTTGGTCATTTACTGGTGTAGTCAAACAATGGTGGGATAAACTTTCTGATGAGAATAAAAATGCTATAATTGATGAAGATGAAGATCCACCAAAAATACTATTTGATGCTTTAAGACATGAGTTTGTAGGGGCAGTACCTGAAGGCTCTCATCATCACGCACAGTTATTCTTGTCTCAGAGATTATGTAATATTGATCATTTACAAGATTATTACTATGTTATGAAAAAACTGCTTTACCAAGCCCATGATTCTCATAATCCTGCATATTTGAGATATTATATAGCGTCAATGCCAGGAAAAATACCAGATCTGATCAACCAACATATAGATGAGCATAAAATCAATCTTGAAGGACAGTCATTTGCCGCAATCCACCAGTTGATAATCACAATTCTACAAAGAGAATGTGCTGCTGAAAAAGCCAAAAAGAATTTCAAAAAGAAAATGCATTTCAACACACATTTGTGCAACAATTTCAAAGAAACCTATAATTTTGGATGCCATGGAAAGATGAAGAAAAAGGTTTCTAAACATTCCTGTTCTTGTAAATCAGATAAGTACTATCCCAGAAGGAAGAAATATTATTCTCCCAAGAAGTCATTTAGGAAAGGTAGGAGAATGGTATTTAGGAAAAGATCTAAACCTTCTAAGAAGGTAATCTGTTTTATCTGTGGACAGGAAGGAAACTATGCAAACACATATAGTCAGAAGAAGGATAAGAAACAGATGAAGATAGTAGACATTTTTTCTACTATACATGATCCTCAATATTGGGATTTAATATTTCACTCTGATGGAGAATATTTTGAGATCTCTAGCTCTTTTGATTCTGAAACTTGTGAAATTCCTAATATTGGGAGATTGACATTAGAATCTGAATCCTTTGATTCAGATGAAATTTTTATTCCGAATATTAATATGTTCTTTTCTAATTCCATAGAACAATTGCAGATGAAGATTGCAGCAGTCAAAGCTGGAATGTCAATGCTTGATCCAGTTCAATTTACTGTTAGAAGAAGGTTGTAAGAAAAGCTAGAAGACCTAGAAAGACAACTGCCTTCTAAGTCAAAGAAGAAAGTTTTTGAAGAAGAATTTGATTCAATATTCAAACCATTGAAAATTATGGAACATCCAAAAGAAGGTATGGATACAATCAGTTCTCTTCAAAAGAAGATTACAAATTTAGAATCCTCCATTCATCATACTAGAGCAGAAATGATTAATCTGTCAACCAAATTGCAAATCCTTATTTCTGAGTATGATGACTGTAATTCTAAATTATCATCTGTTCTATTGCAAGAATCTCCTAGAAGAAATCCGGTTTTGATTGAAGAACCAAAGATTGAAGAAATGAAAATCATGGGAATAGGAGATAGGGTGATTATTCCTATTAAAATTAAATTGCCTAAAATTAAGGAATACACTCTAGATGCACAGATTGACTACAGAGCTATGAGCAGTTGTTGTAAGTTTGGTGCTATTCCTGCCCACTATTGGCATCCTACAAAGCTCCATTTCAGGGCTATTACAAAGGATTTGATGGAGATTAATCATATAGCCCCAAATTTTCCCATTTGTTTGAATGATGTTGCTGTCAGAGTAACTTTGTACAGTTTTGATACAGGTTGTGATTTTCTATTAGGTCAAGATTTTTTAAATGATCTTCTCCCAGTCACTTTTGGTAAAGGCTCAGTTACCTTTACTACCAAAAGTGGTCCTGTTGAATTACCATCGTCAAGTGATTACAGGGTTAATGTTGCTCCAGCAGAAGAAGACCAGCTACAACATTGTTTGCAAGATCTCACCACGATTAACAGGATTTTCAAAAATGCTGAACTTCATGGTCCACAGGTGCTTGAAAAGATTTCGGCCAAGCTTCGCACAGATTGCACTGCTAGTCATCCCGATGCTTTCTGGACAAGGGAAAAATACTTTGTAAGTCTTCCCTATAAAGAAAATTATACTCCTAAGCCACAAAAGGCCAGTGCAAATCACATGAGCCCTTCTGAACAAGCACTTTGCCGACAAGAAATCAGCCAGTTATTAGAGCAGAAACTAATTGAGCCATGCAAGAGTCCTTGGGCTTGTCCAGCTTTTTATGTTAACAAGCATAGTGAACAGAAACGGGGGAAGAAAAGGCTTGTTATCAATTATAAGGTTCTCAATGATGCCCTGCTCCCTATTAGGTATCCTTTACCTAATAAAGAACTCCTGCTTGCCCGAATAGCCAATGCCAATGTTTTTAGTAAGTTTGATTTAAAGAGTGGTTTCTGGAAAATTGGCATCATTCCTGCTGATCGCTACAAGATTGCCTTCACCGTTCCTCATGGCCAATATCAGTGGACAGTCTTACCGTTTGGTCTTAAAAATGCTCCCTCTGAAATTTAGAAATGGATGGAAGATATTTTTGCTGGGGAGGAGTATATTATTGTATATATAGATGACTTACTTGTTTTTAGTCGAGATGTAAATAGCCACAAAAAGCATTTAGAGCAGTTTTATGAGCTGGTTTATAAGCATGGTCTTGTGCTTTCTGACTCTGAAGAAAAGTTTCAAATCAGAAAGGTCATAATATACTATTTGGGTTTACATATATAAAAAGGACGAGTTAACCTGCAGCGCCATGTTCTTGTTCATTTAACCAAGTTTCTTGATGTAATTCCAGATGTTCGAACTTTGCAAAGATTTTTGGGTTGTCTTAATTACATAAGACAATTTTATGAGAAACAAGCATATGATACCAAGGTGTTGCAAAACAGTTTGAAAAAACAGGCATCAAGATGGACAGATGAAATGACTAAGGCAGTTAGAAATATTAAAAGCAAGGTAAATGATTTGGCAAAATTGAAACTTCCTGATTCTAATCTTCCTTTTATTCTTGAAACAGATGCTTCTGATCACACATGGGCTGCTGTACTTCTCCAGAAGCATGGAAGAAAAGAATTAGTTTGTGCATACTCCTCTGGAACCTTTAATAACACTGAGAAGAAATATCCTTCTTCCATAAGGAGATTCTTGCAGTTAAGAGGGGAATTAAGAGGTTCAATCTGTTCCTGAAGAGTGTGAGATTTGTTGTTCGAACAGATTTGAAACATGTGAAAAATATCTTGGCAAAAAAGAAGCTGCTTGAATAAGGAAGTACCAGATTATTGAGATGGGCTATTTGGCTTGAAGGATTTGATTTTGATATTGTTTACAAATCTGGTGTAGAAAATTATCTTGCTGATATGCTCACTCGAGAAGGTGTAGAAATAGTAAAAGAAATCAAAATGTTCAGACCTCTTCACCAACATGAAGCTTCAACTAGTTCAGTTCAGTCTAGTCAGATTCAGTCTAAGAGAGTCAGACAGATTGTCATATGTAGTAACTGTCATTATGAGTTTTGTTTTGAGTGTCTTGTAAAGAAGTATTATGTATTACCATTAGAAGTCAAACAAATGATACTACAAAAATGGTTTAATACAGCTGAAGCTCAGTGGTCTTACACCAAAGAGTTGCCTTATAGAATTAGACCTTGGAAAGTTTACTATGCTTTGTCTAGAGAACATAATCCCGTCTATTTTGGTTGCATCCAAAACACATATTGGACCTGGTCAGATTATTTTTCAATCCATCAAAGAGCTAGAATACATGGGTCAGTCAAGGTCATATTCTATGCAGTAGCTATTAATCCTGCTAATAATTGGTGGAGTCCATGGTTTAAGTTATTTATGTTTAGGTATATGCCCAAAGCCACTTATATTTCTGATAGGAATTTTAGGGAATTTGTAAATATCTTGAGTTGGGAACTCCATGTTGTTGTCCAGAACGATTTTGCTCTTGAATTTGAATTTGTACACTCAAAAACTACAGTCATGATAGAAAATGAAAAAGATGAATCCTTTAAACTCTCAGTAAAGTTTAAAGGGCGTATCTTAGTTGATGAAGCAGACAGACCACCTCATTTTTACAGTTTTCCATTCTATTGTTGTCTGCATGAACAAGCTCCTCCATGGTTAGACGAGTCTATTCCATATGAAGTCCTTGCCCCAGATCTGGATGATGAATTAATAAGTCTTAACCAACTTTATCGGCCAAGGGATGAACAAGCTGCTCGTGACATGTATGAGTATGACTATGATGATAGAGCAAATAGTGACTGATTGTAAAGATCACTCTTATGATATCTTTGCAATCTATTTGTTGTACATTTTGGTTTTCGTGGGATATATCCAAATAAAAATCTCCACTGTGTAATAATTGTACTTAAAGAGCCGATGTCCTAGATTCCGGCCTTGTTTTTCAAAAGCTTTTAGATTGTGTTGGATTCGGTCCCCATATGGCCTAGCCTCCAAGGGACGAGATAACAAGTGGTTGTCCCCACTTGCCCGAATCCTAGATAAATAGTAAAGAATATGTTATGCTTTAGTGCTCTCGTGATAGGCATTTTGCACGATGTCCTAGCCGAAAGTATATGCTTTGGGTCTCCGGTATCCGGTAAAATTTTTCACCGGGTAACTTGCTAGAATGCTATAAATACTTGTGTTACCATCTCATTTGACATTCAGAGTCTGAGAGTTTGAGTGAGGGTGTCTAGAGTCTGAGTCTAAGATATTTCCCTGCTCTGCATCTGCGGGAATTTCTTCCTGAACTGCTTGCATCACGGAAAGTTCTCTAAGTCTATATATTGAGTCTGTATTGAATCTCCCTGCTCTGCATCTG